>SNQJ01S0026698.1:0-21879 GCA_010110895.2 Picea sitchensis | reverse complement strand
CCTCCATTTAATTACCCTTATCCATTCATTCATTACTTATCCTAACGTATTGGATACGTTATCCCTTGTGGGATACGTAACCCAATTTAAACATTAAATTTTATTATCCATCCCTTATTTAATACTTTATTAATTAGTTAATTAATTAATAATCAAATTAATCATTAACCATATTTATTAAAGAGTTAATTATACTTAAATTAGGCATAGTCAAGAATAACTAATTAATAACAAATAATTAGTTAAGGTTATTTTAATAAATAATTATAGTTTAGCTAATTTTTTAGGATTATATTTTTAAATTAATTACTTAATAATGAAGGGTCGTTACAAAAGGGTTGATCAGTTCAGACTGGCAGGGAAGGATGGGATGGTAATATCACCATCTATTGTAAAGATGTTCAACAAACTCTAGGTGATTTTTTTTTGGATGAATACAAAGATGTGATTGTCTCCAGATTCTTGTGTCATTATCATGTGATGAATTGATTTCTTGATGTAATTTGTTACTCTCATGTTTCACATGTTGTTTCTTTCTGTATTGTTTATGAGAATATGATGTGTGGGATTTGTTCTTAACACCCTGTACTGGCTCGAAACAATATTTATGTTTTCTTCCAAGTTTGAATGTAGAATTCGGATAAGCTATGCTCTACATTTGAAATGACCCCTGATATTTTCCTCTTTCCATATCACAAATAATAAGGATCCACTGATGTGACTATCTTTCCTGGTTACATATTTCTCTATTATCTATTCATTTAATTATCTGTGACCTTTTGACTCCATTTATCCCAATGGCCCTCTTTTGTTGTCTCAACCTGAAACTCTAAAAACAAATCTTCTATCCTCATAACTAGCCTAATATCTTGTCTCAACAAAGTTAAATCATACAAAGATATCCCTCTATGAGTCTTGGAGGGCTAGATCCATGAATCCAAGTGGTTTTGTGGTTACCCCCCCCCCCGATTTTCTCCTTGGCCTGGGAAATTACAGGGTGATAACATAATGGCGACCATACTGGGGAACTTTCTCCAGTAGTGCACTTCATGTTCCATATTTTATCATTTATGGTGGATAGTGACCAGACACAAGAAGGATGAAATATTTCACTTGGTGAATGCAATCATATCGAGACAGTGACAACTCAAAGAATCCACTAGAGGAAGAACCTGACATGAAAAAGCAATCTGGAAAGACCAGGTATTCAAGCTCTAATTGTATTCAAGATGTTATAGTTTTTTTTTGTAATTATTTTCTCTCTTATTCTGATCCCGGTCAAGAGTAAATTATCGAAGTTTACATGGATCATTTTCAAATTGATGTGCCTCAAGAGACTAATCCCCAAGTTTTAGATCATGTACATACTCATATACATGTGCACATCCCAGATACACCTGTAGAAATCCTAGTGAGACATAAGCCTCCTTCTTTATCTCCTACTCCTGCTAAACCTCCAGATGGTTATAAGCCCCCTGCTTTACCTCCTATATCTGTAAAAGTCCCAGACATAAACAATCCTTTGGTTTTACCTTCTATTCTCCATTACCTCCTTGCCAATTATAGCAATAATCTTCCTAGGTTTGATGGAGAAAATGTGAAGATAATTGTTGAGAATAACATCCAAAGTCTTGAGTTTTTTATTGATATATTTGAGGTGGAAGATGATGATGTTTGCATCATAATGTTTTCCTTATCATTGAAAAGTTAAAAATTAGTTTAAGAATCTTCCAGCTGCAAGCATTGACAATTTTCATCAATTTACGCAAATTTTCCTGGATAGATGGGTGATCAGGGGAAATTTATTTCTCATCTTAGAAGAGAATGACCATTTGAAAAGATAACCATGGGAGATAGTACATCAATTTTCAACAAGGTTCTATAAGGTATATCATGCAATGCTTGCTGATATAAGGCCACCCCTAGGATCAACTCACTTGCATTTCCTAGATGCCTTCGATCCTGAGATGGCATTCCAATTAAGAGAAAGGAACAATGCAACCCTTGAAGAAATGAAAAAGATTACAGTTGATGTGGAAGATAACTTGTTGAACAAAAAGGCAAAGTTAAAGGCATAAGAGAAAGATAAAATGGAAAAGGAACATCTGATATCTTCAGAAATGAAATTAGATATTCTGACCAACACAATCAATGAGATGATGCAGAGGATTAGTAGAAAAGATGAATTTGTTGTTCAAAGATCACATGTTTCATTAGTTCTAGAAAATAAAAATCTCACTGATCTCAAATAGTTTGCAACTCATCCTTCGCATCCTAAAAAAGAAGAGGATTATTTCATGTACTCGATTCATAATATGGTCAAATATGAAGCTCAAAATCATCATGTAGAGGAGAAATTAACAGATGTAATGTATATGTTTGATGACATTCCTTACATAGAAAACTCACCCAAGTATGATGAGGTTATAGTTGAAATTGATGTTGATTGTTCAAAGAAATTAGTAGCACATGGTTGGGAGGAAGAAATTCAGTTATAGCTCAAGGATGAAAATCAACAGTTGGATATTAATCATGACAGCAAGGAGGATAGTGCATAAATTTTTCAAGTAAGTGCAAAATCCTTGCCCTTATATTTTTTCTCATTTTTGAGAGAAAATTATAAGCATATTGTCAACAGTAGGAATGTAGAACTCTCTTACCAATAACATGAAGAAATAATGGATGATAAAGGACATGTTTTAGATCCAGAGATGCATCCCTTGAGTCATCTTGAATGTCAAATCTCAGATGCAAGCTCAGAGGTTGAAACAAATGATGGCCTGATCCTTTTTTATTCTATACCATTATGCTCAAATTCATTTCAGATTTTGAAAGCAAATTTTGGTCATATTTTGAATGATGAATATAGGAAATATTATAATGTTTCACTAGAATCAATGAAACAACTTCCTAATTTGCTACAAGATCCAATAGCAGAGGTATTGGTTGAAATATGCAGACAGAGTCATGTTTCATTTTCTAGTCATGGGATGAAAAACATTTATGATTTTTATATGATCAGGCAGTCAACTTCATCATTCAGTTCAACAGAAGTATCATTTCAAATCCCATCAAGAAATTTGCAGCCATGTCAGGAAGTGCATGAGGATGTAAATAGCATAACTACAACATCAATTCATAGAGTTTAAATGGATAAATTTAAATATCATGAGATACGTCATGTTTATCATGATCCTATAGTTGTCTATATGGAGGAGTTATTATTTTCAAAATACCCATTGATTCCCAAAGTTTCTGGAATTGTCCACAGTCCCAGAACTTTGTGTTGTGAAGATCAGGATGGAAAGCAGTTCATGATGCCTATACAAGTTCTATTTCTGATATTGATTGAAAACATTGAAAGAGAAGAGTTATTAGAGCAGTTGCTTGACTGGTTGCACTACCATTATTGTATCATTTAGAACAACAAAATTATCAATAGTGTAGGGTAGGCAGCAGTGTGCACATAAGTTCATCCCTTTAAACAATTTTTCTATTTTCAAATTTTAGTCTTCAGTTTGATGTGGTCTCAATTGAAATATTAACACAAGTACAAGTTGCAGAATAAGATTTTGGGATCAGTCCAATGAATAAATCACCAATCTTCATATTCATACTTCAGTGGATCTTAACACCTCCTGAAAGAGTTTCCATCCCCAGGTGGATCCTATGTTGGGGTCCTATAAATCATAGGTAACTTGATTCTCTGATTTCTTATTTGGCGTTTCTCCCATGATGAAGATATATGTCTTGTTGGGCTCGGTTGATTCCATTTCCCCTCCATCCATTTTTCTCGATCATTCATCACTCTGTTGCATCATTCATCCACCTCTATGCCACTCACTCCCTTGTCCATTTGTCCCATTGGCTACATCCCGCCCGCCACTCATCCCTTCATGAATAAACAAGCTTAGGGTAAAAGAAAAAGAAATATGTTAATAATGTTAGTATTTAATTTAGTATAGTTAGATTTAGGTTAGTCTTGTTAATAATGAATTAATTAATAATTAATAATTTAGTTAGTTGTTTAAAGTTAGTAATTAGGTTAGTGTTTGATTAATTTAAATTAATTAAAAAACAAATTAAAAAATAAAACAAATAAATAAAACATACCAAACAACAAAAACTAAAAACTAAAATTAAAAGAAAAAAAAAACAAATAATATAAACTATCCTAAGTTTTTACACACACTCCATGTATAGCTCGTACCCCCCCCCCTCACGTCACATCAACACCAAGGGGATTCGAGAAAGTGGTATTGGGAGGGACACTTTTCACCTCTTTGTGAACTTGGGCCCCCCCTCCCAATACCACTTACCAACTCAGGGGGTCTGAGAAAACAACTTACCCTTCCAAAACCTCCCTCCCAAAAAATCAAAACCGTTTTTTTCCAGTTTGACCAGTCGTTTTCGGAGATGAATTCCGGGAAAATGGAAACAAAATTTTAAAATACGAGAGAGGTTTATGTTCTGTACGGTATGAAGAACAAAAACCTCTCCCATAATTTACACAAGTTCCAAAAGTGGGATAATCAAAGCCATCTTTGAGCCCCTTTTTTCAGTTTTTCATTTTTTCCTGTTTCAATCATGATTTTGTGGGAGTTTTTTTGGTGAAGTGAAGATGAATTTGGAAAAACAGAAAGATTTTTTTGTCAAGAATGTGATAATATACAATAACCTCTTTCATTTTATACACAGGTGTCACCATTGAGGAGAAAAAAATGTCTGAGGTGACCCCTTTTTCAGAAGTTTGGCCCGTCTTTCATGGTTGACAGTTCAAGATTTTCAGGTATTCATTTCTATTTTTGGACAAGGTGTTTGAATTCAAATTCCTAATATTGAGGGGTTATCTTTCCTATATATTCATGTAATTTTAATTCAAAATGGTTGATCAGTTCAAAATGGAAGGGAAGGATGGGGTGGTAATATCACCATTTATTGTAAATATGTTCAGCAGATTGTAGGTGATTTTTTTTTGGATGAATACAAAGACATGATTGTCTCCAGATTCTTGTGTCATGAGCATGTGGTGAAATGATTTCTTGATGTAAATTTTTACTCTCTTGTTTCACATGTTGTTTATTTTTGTATTGTTTATAAGAAGATGATGTGTAGTATTTGTTCTTAACACCCTGTACTGGCTCGAAACAATATTTATGTTTTCTTCCAATTTTGAATGTAGAATTCAGATAAGCTCTTATCTGCATTTGAAATGGCCCCTGATATTTTCCTTTTTCCATCTCACAAATTATAAGGATCCACTAATGTGACTGTGTTTCCTGGTTTCATATGTCTCTATTATTCATTCATTTAATTATCTGTGACCTCATGACTCCATTTAGCCCAATGAGCCTCTTTTTCTATCTCAACTTGAAACTCTAAAAACAAATCTTCTATCCTCATAACTAGCCTAATATCTCATCTCAACAAGTTTAAATCATACAGAGAGATCCCTCTCTGAGTCTTGGAGGGATAGATCCTTGACTCCAAGTGGTTTTTTGGTTACCCCTGTCGATTTTTTCCTCAACCTGGGAAATTATAGGGTGATAACACCTTGAATCATCTCAGACTAAGTATGATATTCACATACATATTCTAGTCTATCATAGGTTGAAAACTGATACCTTCATGCATTTTCATATCCTCATTAAATATGAGGCCATAAATTCACATGGATTTCTTCTAATATGCTTTGTGTAACTTAAATTTGGATTATTACTCAAGGTCACATCTTTGCTTCTAAATTATTTTTTAATTTCATACTTGTCGCAAACATAACTCTTGTTGAAAAAATATCATCTGTGTATTATGAAAGTAAACCTTTGTTTATATTACTAACCTCACCACAATATTCTTTTGGCTCTTCATTTGGGGATTCTCTTGAAAATTTTCTTCGAAGTAATACTTATGGAATTGTTAAAACCCTTCTCTTGTGTACAATATGCATTATATATGCTCTATGTAATTATATAAACTTATAGGGTATTAAGTTACATAACTTAATTTAGAGTTTTGTTTATTATTATTATTTACAAAATTAAAATAATTTCCCATATATGTCAACTGATGATGGGTCCCTTTGTCTTGCGAGGGAATCCATTAGATGAAAAATGTACCCCCTTCCCGTCCTGGGTCTTGGGTTGGCGGCTTCATGAGGCAATGAGGGTACTCAGATATGACATTGAAATCCAAGATAAGTATACATTGATACTTTTATTTGTTTCATATTTTAATAATTTGTATATTAGCAAGTTACTAATTCCATTGTATGGATCTGTTACAGGTTGGAAGAACAACCAATGCACTTGGTGAAGTGTGTGTCCTATCCACAAAAGGTATTCAGGTTCCATATTCTTCCACCAATCCTTGCATACACTCACATGCAATTTTGTGTAGTCCTTTAATTTATATTTAGACTAGCTATGGAGTTCTGGTGTTTAAGGAACTCAAACTGTAACATTTTGTTCTTCGATCTATTGACTGTAATCAATATGTATAATTTTTTTCAGGTGACCTGTGCTCTACTATATCATATTTTTTTCTTTTATAAATAGAAAAATTATGCATTTGGATTGTTATTCTTTTACTCATCATAATAGAAAAAATACATAATTGAATACAAAACTGAGATAAATATATGAAAAAACTGATGCTAGGAAAACAAATGGAACAACCATGTTCCACCCAACCCTAGAAACAAAACAACTATGATTACTTGTCTTGATCACCCCCTAACCTGAACATGATTCCATAAGGGTGAACTGAATTATCCTCATTAGCTAATATCACAATCAACATATCAAGAAATGATTTTCCTCACACCATATATGTTCATAAAAAAAAATAGTTCTCAAATCCCAACAAAATAAGCAGTGTCCTGCCTCCCACATATGTTGTATATATCTTGTGCCTAGGTCTTTTCATTTATTTCCCTCTTGGGGAAATTTGTATCTTTACAAATCCCTTATTTTTAGGGGCTGCTAATGGTCAAATCCAACTTCTACCACTTGTAAAAACCAGCTCTGAGTTAACTCAAACCTTTTCCCCACTCATGGAGTCATGTTTAGCTATTTTTAACCTAGTTGTTCCATTTGTCTTATAGAATTTAATTTATTTAAAATTTTGTCTCATACATGTGTCCAACAAAAGAGGATAGTTGGGAAAGTCAAATATTTTCCCAACAGTCAAAAAATAGTAATTACATAATCCAAATTTCTAATTTTGGATTTTCCATAAATGGAAACTTATTTCTAAATTCGGATTTTCCATAATTGGAAATTTATTTCTAAATTCAACTTGGAATTTAATTTTCTAATAACTTGAGGATGTCACAGGTATACCACTAAAAAATCAATGGATTCCCATGGACGATATGGAATGGGTAGTGGCTAATAAATACCATGCTTACCGTTAGATGGATTATATAGGGAACAGAGGGACCAAGCCCTAATGAATTTATCCACTTGTTTCGAAAATGTTATCCATTATAAGTGGTGTTGTAAGTTATAAATGGTATTATATATATCAAAATGCCATCTTCACGAAGAGGTGTGTGCCTCCCTGATAAGAAAAATACCATCCTGTGATTGGGGAGGTTATCTAGCTTAATAGGGTGCACCAAACATAGAGAAACATGGGGTGGATTTCAGAGTAGCGAAGGTAAGCACATAGGTGTGCCCCTCATGTTAGAGGTGATACTGATGAGACTTTGCATGATACACGCCATGTCAGTATTATTGGTAAGGGAGGCCTAGCAACATAATTTCACAATCGAGGGGTGACACACTATAGACTATTTTATTGTGGAAAGTGCTAATAATAAAAAAGAGAGTACAACATCAGGTTAAACTAATATGAGGGAGTCCCTTTTGTTATCCTTTCCAAAAAGGGCCATATTTTCTGGGTTATCCTTTCCTTGATTTCTTTGTCACATTGTTGTCCCTTGACCAATTTTTGAGTATCCTTGGTCATGTTTGACCTATTTTTGGGACTTCAACAGACTATCGAAGGCGGAGCACAAGACGAAGTGGAGATCGCGGGATCTCGGTCCCTTTTTATGGATTTTTGGGTTTTGGGCTTATGTAACGGGTATGGGAATATCAGCCCATGGGTTTACCCATTCTTAGGCCTACTTTATATGTATAAATAAGTAGCTAGGTGAAGTAAGTAGAGAATGACAGGTTTGATCTGTGTGATTGACAATGTTAAGTGGAGATTACTTTTGTGCATACTGTGTGAGACTTACAGAGCTAAGTGCAAGTCATTGTAAGAGACTGTGGAAGGTTGTGTGCCTATATCTACTCAGGGAAGGAGGATATAGCGAGCTATGTAGATCCCCTGTCCTCTACGGAGTAGGGTTTTTTAGGATCTATGCATGTAACTGATTGAAGAAGCTAATAAAGAAGACAAAGAGTTGGTGGACGTAGCCCCAAGGTGGGGGTGAACCACGAACATGTTGTGTTTCTCTAATTTTTGCGATGTGTTGATGTGGTTATGTGTGATTTGATTAGTTCTTGATATAGATAAATGTTATATAGATATGATGTTGCTTTGTGCCTAATAAGGTGAATGAATGCTAGATATGACCTATGTGAATATGCTTAGTTCTTTAATCTACTAGATTTTATTTGTTTCTTTATGCTGAGTGCTACTGGATGTTGGATCTGGTTGAATACTGTGATACTCTGTAATTAGGGTTTGTTTGCACTGTAACTAAGAACTAGATATTGATGAATTTTAACTGCTAAGAGCTTTGTTAAGTGATAGAATCACATATCTGTGTCCTAGATAAGGTTGTAGACATATGAGTCCTACAACCACCCCTGCCTCTACCTATGGTGACACTTCATTTTCTTCACAGGTGTTTCCGAAAGGGCTAGTAGTTAGGGTTTTGTTGGTGTGATGTTGTAGCGTTGAACCCTGGGTCTGTCCCTATGCCAAAAAATGGTTTCGTTGTCAGGACCTGAAACTATGATTGTTGGGAATTGAGGAAAAAGGAGCTTTGTGCAAATATCTGAACCGAAAAATAGAAAATCTCCATGCATAGAATTGTTTCCCTAATACATAACACTACTTGATCTATGGAGATTTGTGCTAAGAGGAAGGGTCAAATATGAAGAAAAGAGGTCAGATCTAAATAAAAGAGGTAAGATCTAGAGCTTTGTGCCCTGATAAAGGTGAAAGTGAGACTAAAGAGGTAATATATGTAAGCTTTGTGCTCTATAGAAGTAAGACAAGTGGAAATTTTTTGTTTCTAGAGTATGAATCTAGGTATGTTTGATAAGATTTGTCCTATCTTGAAAACTAGGGAACTAATAGAAGAAATAAGATTTGATATGAGTAGATCTTATAAGAATAGTGAAAGATATGTTATACCTATGCATAGAGAGAATGTTTGGACTAACAAATAGATGCAGGATCCTAGAAAGAATGTTTCGTAGGTTAGCTACCATGATTCTAGTACGCAATATAGGAAAGGATGGGGATCACTTAAGAGAAAGAGAGGATTAACCCTTTGTTACAGTTGTAGAAGACCGAGACATCTTGCTAAAGAATGCCTTGGTAGAAGACCTAGTTTCCTCTGTTTTGAAGCTATGGACCATGAAGTATTGGATTGCCTAGAATTATTGATAAGGTTGAAAGGATGAATATGAGACAAGAAGACCATGAGAAAGGTCAAGAAACTAAGATTATGGAAAAACCCCATAAAGAATCAAAGAAACTATTGCTACAGATGAAAGAAACCCTGAATGATCACCAACATATTAATTTATCAGAGATCTTCAAAGAAAAAGAGTGAATAGAAGAAAGAATAGGAGACTTCAACATTGACTGTGTTCTAGATGAAGAAACACAGGTAAATATTATGACAGAAAGAACTCGGGAAATTCTAGGAAAGCCTACTATGATTCCTTCATTGGGAGGAATAAGGTTATTCAGAGGAAAGCTAATAAACCTATGTGGAAAGATCATCCAGATATCTATGAATGCCATTGGAACTTTGACAGAGGAATAACTTGAAGTTATTAAATTTATTGAGAACATCGCTCCATTTGCTATGTTACTAGGAAAACCTTGGATTGAAAGAGATCAGGCTAGAAGGAAAGAAGAATAAATCCTAGAGAAGAAGAAGAAAGAGTTAAAATATTTCATGACTAGGAGGATCACACACTTGATTGAAGAATAGGAGAACCGAGCGAAGCTATTTAAAACCAGAGAATTGGATGTCGAAGTTACAAGAACACAAGAAAATTTGCAGAAGACTGAAGTACCTATCCTAGATAGAGAAGAAGTATTACCCTTGATTTCTAGGAAAGAATCTCAGCAACATGAATTTGCTCTGCCAAAATAAGATAAGAATCAGAATGGAAAAAGGAATACTGAGAAGAAGCTCACTGGAAAGAAGGATAGAAAACTAAGTAAGAAGAGAGCTAAGATAAAAAAGTTACAGAAAGTTCGAGAGGGAACTTCGTAGAAGGAAAATTTGCAAAATTGGAACTTCATTGAGATATCAGAACTGCATCACATGGCACTTCACCATGGTGAACCAATGTAGCCGTTGGGAACAATATAATCATTAGACTGACACCCAAATGGGTAGAAAGGCATTTATGGTCAGAAAATTCTCCATCAAACCGTTGGGACCGCGTCGTAATGGACATAACTAAGTTAATGAAGGATTCTTACCTGTTGCAAGAGATCTGTTGCCAAGTATCTATTTATCCCATCTTGCCATGCAACGAGAACAATTTTTCTAATCGTGAATATGAACCCACAGATTATTTAATTTTGCACAGTGATCATTGCGCTATCACCATCCATCCCATTGCATTAATAATTTACCCTTCGAACCCGAGATATTCAACCACGAGTGTGCATGTTAGACGAGCTTAGCATTGCAGAGAAAATTATCAAAGAAGTTTTCATCAAACTAATGACTGAAAGAGTAATGTATGCAAGTATTCAAGCATCATCAACAAGAGGAGTAAAAGCCTCTCTGTTGACTACTCATGGAGCTGGACCATCCCGACCATCAGTAGAGAAGAGAACTAAGCCCAGAGATGACCTAGCCAATGCGAAGCTGATCCCATCCATATTGCCAGACTACATCCCACCTTTGGTCGGCACAGTGAGTCATGATAGTGTGCCAAGATATTTCGAGTACACCATGGTTACTGCGTACCTCCCGAAGGGGATACACACAATTCAAGCACAACAGGACAAGATCACAGCATTGAAGTTTAGTGAATTCAACCTTAGAGATCGCAAGAACTATAGTATGCTCACCCCGTATAAACACCTGACCAGGACGAAGGGGAAGAACTCAAAGATAATCCCCCAGCCATGGGTGATGAACCTCGTGCAGTCCACCTTGTTAAATGTAATAAAAATCCCACACTTCAGAAGGCACTAGGAATTCAATGCCTGTGTCAAGCTACTTATTTCATGTTACCATGGCGGCTACTTATGGCTAGACCGTCATATCACAGTTGAATCGACACTGATCCATAGGATCACAGGATTGAGTATGAAAGGACTTGATCTGCATGAATTCTATCTAGGAAAAGCCACAGATCGCACACTAGCACAGAATATCAAGGATACATATGATGATGTTGAAAAGGGGACGTGAGGCTAGAAGGTAGCCTCCATCTAGAATGACGCAGTGCACCTAGCCTGCCAATTAATAGTCAGAAAGTTAGTAAGGAAGAACTGACCGACACAGGTAACAGGCTTTGTCGTTGACCTTGTAGGGAAGTGTGTGGAAGGTCTACAGATGAACTGGGTGAAGTACCTAGTTAATCAAATAGAACTAGACTGTTGTGAAGCACAGGATCAGGGCTACGAGTTTCACTTTAGCTGGCTCTTGATCCTCATCGCCTTTGTTTTTTGGGAGATGTCAGAAGGTGTGAGATTTCTATATATTGAACCATTCGAGCCACTTATAGGAAATTTCACCACACTCTGGTACTCGAGTGATATGAACAAATAGTGGTAGTCGAACGTTTTTTTCATACATATTACCTTTAGCTGAAGAGAGCCATCGAAGTTGAACCTCGCATGAATCTGAACACCCTATAGAGGTTCCAACCCCTGATGAAGTTATGTGTAGATAAGCACTTCATCTACATTAGAGCACGAGCCGATGAACATAAGGAGTAGCTTCAATCATACTATAAACTCATGGAAGAGGACCTTGAGGAGATCACTAAGGATTGGTCGGAAGACCTCCTTATTCCCATTGACCTTGTAGAGATGTCTGAACCTGACAGCCAAGAAACCATGGAAAAAGAACATGATACACTCGGACACAACAAAAGAAAGAAGACCAGAGAGGTCCAAGACTTAAGAAGTACCTCAGGCAAGACTGCTTCAGTATCACCTGACCGAGGGGGTGATGGCGAAGTGGAAGAAATAAATGACAAGGAAGATGAGAAAAAGAAAAGTGAAGTAACAACGCTTAGACATGAGGCTGATCCCCTAAAGAAAAGGAAGGTTCCCCCCAAGAAAACCTCTTTGCGGAAGAAATCTAGAGACACCATGACCAAGATGCAGACTATACTCACTACTGATGATTTTGACTTCATCATAGCAACCCTAAACGATGCTTCACTGGAAATCATGGAGAAGCAAGAAGCTAAGCAGGAGGAAAAGTATGATACAATTGAGATAGAACTCTGAGGGGTACAACATGCCCTTCAGTCCAGTCGCGCAGTATCCACTGTGCCCCTACCATCAAGAGAACCAGAGTTGGGAGATGAGCCAACCCAACTCCATTGACTAGAAGATGCAACAGAAGCTCACCTTTTACGAACACAAGAAGAAACAGAACAAGCCACCCAAGCCTTCAATCAAGTGCAAGGAGTACTCGTAGAAAAACACCGAGTTGCAGAGTAGGAAAAGGTTGCTCTCTAGACAAAATTTGACTAAGACAAATCACAAATTAAACAAGAAAAGGAACAGTTGCTCGCAAAGAAACTCAAATTTAAAGAAGAAGTCAACAAAGAACTCTCCTTTGTGATAGGCTTAGAGCCACAAGCAGAAGACCGATTCACACATCAAGTAGAGAAGCTCGTAGAAGCTATCCAACAACTACAACAAAGAGTAACATAATTAGAGCTTTGTACAGTGCCCAACACCCCGCAAGATGTGAGGGATCAATGATAAGCAACTTCTCGAAGTGCAGTTGAGCGAATCAAATCCCTCGCCATGGAATGTAAGAAACTAAGTGATCATAGTGCCTAGACCTATGATAAACTCACTGAGAATACAGAACTATAGGCACTGGAGTCGCATCTCCAAGAGGCAAAGTATCAAGAAAAGATAATACAGGCACAGTTGAAGCCCCTGTCAGATGTGGAAAGAATGAAGTGATTCCAGCAGCAACGCATTGTCCAGCAGTAGATCCACACTATTCAGAGAAAAGTTATGGAAGTAACTCAAAGGCTCCAACCTGTATAGGATGAGGCTTACCAACTGTTCACAGAGATCAAAGGCTGAGGAGAAGAACTGGAGAAAGTCATCATTGCAGCTGAACAACTCCTAGAGGGACCTATCAATAAAGAAGTCATACAAGAGTTCGTTGAACAAGAGGTCGTGGCACAACAACAAGTCGAAGTAGCTTGAGCCAAGCTCGACGCTTTGAAAGTAGGACTAGTCAGATCAGAGTGAATTGAGATGAGTTACAGGTGAGTGTTGGGGTCATGTTGGCCCTTCACCAAGTTTTAAGGATCCTTGGTCATGTTTAACCTATTTTGGGGACTTTGATAGGCTGTCGAAGGTGGAGTGAAATACGAAGTGGAGATCGTGGGATCTCGGCTCCTTTTTAGGGATTTTTGGGTTTTGGGCTTATGTATCGGGCATGGGAATTTCAACCCATGGGTTTACCCATGCTTAGGCTTATTTTATATGTATAAATAAGTAGCTAGGAAAAGTAAGTAGAGACCAACAAGTTCGATCTATGTGATTGACAATGCTAAGTGCTAAGAGGATATTTCTTTTGTGCATACTATGTGAGACTTTTAGAGATAAGTGCAAGTCATTGTAAGATACTGTGGGAGGTTGTGTGCTTAGATATACTCGGGGAAGGAGTATCTAGTGAGTTGTGCAGATCCCCTGTCCTATGCGAAGTAGGGTTTTTGAGGCTCTGTGCATGTAACAGATTGAAGAAGCTAATAAAGAAGACAAAGAGTTGGTGGACGTAGCCCCAGGGTGGGGGTGAACCATGTACATTTTGTGTTTATCTTCTTTGTGCGATGTGTTGATGTGGTTATGTGTGATTTGATTAGTGCTTGATATAGATAAATGTTAGATATATCTGATGTTTCTTTGTGCCTAATAAGGTGAATGAATGTTAGATCTGACCTATGTGAATATGCTTAGTGATTTAATCTGCTAGATTTGATCTGTTTCTTAAATGTTGAGTGCTACTGGATGCTAGATTTGGTTGAATATTGTGATACTCTATAGTTAGGGTTTGTCTGCACTGTAACTAACAACTGGATATTGATGAATGTTAACTGCTAAGTTCTTTGTTAAGTGTTAATATCTCAGATCTGTGTCCCATCTAAGGTTGCAGACATTTGAGTCTTGTAAACACCCCTGCCTCTACCTCGGGTGAGACTTCATATGCTTTGCAGGTGTTGCCAAAAGGGCTAGTAGTTAGGGTTTTGTTGGTACACCATTGTAGCGTTGAACCCTGGGTCTACCCCTGTTCCAACACACCATTTTTTTTCTGAAGGAGGAATATATCCACCTTTATCCTGGATATTTTTTCTTTTAGCATGATTTTCTTGGATGGACTATTCATTCCTCTAATATTCTAGGATGTATTCTTCATCTTTAACCTTTTGTTTGGGGGGGAAGTAGTTGTCTGAGAAACAAACTACTTGTCCTCAATCCACCATTAAAGCTCCTCTTTCCTCTATTTTTTGGCGGTAAGGTTTTATACCTCTTTTTTTTTCTCTTCTTCTCATTATTTCTTGGTTTCTTTAAGGGGATTGGTATTGATACCCATGCCTCATGATGATGTTTTTGTGGGATTTATGACCTTTCCTTTCCCTTTTACAGAGTCGAGCTCGGATTTCATTGTATGGATCTGATCTATGGTTAGGCTATTGATTAACGTCAGTCTGTGAATCTCAGTAAGTCTTGGTATATCTATCTCTATCTCCTCCATTTCCATTTCTTAGGTTGTATCCATATCTGATTCCTCCGATGAGTCATCCCTGGAGGATGGAGGATCCCTCATCTGGACTTTTGTGTTAACTTTCATTTTATGGCTTGGTTCCTTCTTGATCTAATGTCTTTTTGAATCCTCCTCTTTGGAACCTAAGGCAGGATTTGGTGGTTCTTTGGGTTTCTTGTCGTTTTATTTCTCATTAGTTCCAGTAGGTTCTCCTACCAAGGTTTGGAAACTATTGCTTGTAGTTTTATTTTGATTTACTGCCTAACGTTTAGGCTGTCTTCTTCCTGCATTTATTTTTCTTGGTATTTTTTCGAATCCCTCTATATCTATTTATCCTTTTCCCACATTCCCTGGAGGGGGAACATTGAGGGGGAAGTCCCTAAAGATATTCCCATGGGTGTGGCATTTTCTGCATCTAAATGGGATATGTTCATAATCTAATGTCTGAGGCCATTCTTCATCCTAGTATGATATTACTATAGATTCATGGAGAGGCCCTGCTACATTCATTTAAACACATATACTTGCATAGGAGACATACCTGGAAGCCTTGGTGATTTCTAAAATATTTACAAAGGGTCCCAGGGTATTGCCAATGCCTTCGAGGGTTTCCAGTTCCTAGAATTCCTAGGAAGAGAATACATGTGGATCCAAACTGATGCCTCTTTGAATTTTTATTTCTTTGGGGTGAGCCACTCAGTCCAATATCTCATGTGCAACTCGATTGAGTTGAAGAAATAGGGGCCTTCCTCTAAGACATGTTCTCGCTCAGAAGCATTCGAGAAGATATATGTGAAGAACCCCTTAGAACCCAGTTCAATATCTATCCTTCTCTTTACTTTCCATCAGGCCTTGATCCAAATCAATATATATTTCTCAGAAGGCCAAATTCCCATAAATTCTCCTATCAATGTGTGGTATTTCATGTGTTGGATGTAGTTCCCTATGCCATGTGAAGTTACCTCGTAAGTCAAGTTTTATGTTGTCTTAGGTAAGAAACCATTCTCAAGATGACTCTTCTACTTTTTTCCTTTCTCTACCTTTACTATTTTTTTCTTATTTATATGACCTTCCTGCTATCTGGGTCCTACTCCCCTCATTTTAGTATCCTTTTCCTTATTGTCTCGCCGACTTTTGACTATGTCCTTAAAGGAATTTTTCTCTTCCTCCTTTATTTTTCTTCCCTTTTTCCAAATGTGTCTCTGACCTGGGATCCTCCATCTATTGGGGATCTCAAACTCTTGTTATACAAACGAGCAAACCCCAAACCCTAAATTGCCATTCTTCCCTCCAGAGCTCCTAACCTCAAAACATAACTCATCGTTCTTAGCAAAATGTTATTTTATGTAATAAAAAACAATTAAATAAAAAGTTATTATATTTAAAAGTTGTTACAATCTATCATAAAATTAATTAGATTTATTAAAATATTATTTCCTATAATAGAAAATAATAAGCAAAAAATATATTAATTAATTAAATATTTTGTTTCTAATTTAAAATGTTATAATAGCTTATAAAAATAGATTTTTAAAAGATATGAATAATTGTAAGAAAAAATATATGTTTATTTAAAACGAAAATATGAGTAGATTAAGTAATAAAACTATTAATTAACATTCAAATTTATTTATTAATTATTAATTAACATTCAAATTTATTTAAATAATTAAATTTTACTAGTAAATATTTATTTTTTTTATCTATTTTAAAAACTAAATTTGCTACACACAAAAACCAAAATAAGGAGTTACGTTCAAGATAAGATATAAAGATAAGAAAATGTCCATAATTTAGTTTTATTGATTTCAATAACCATAAAGTAGTGATTTTATGAGTGATATAAAGAAAAATAATTAGTAAACATTACACATTTTCTTTTATTAAGTTGTTTTGTTAATTTAATGTTAAAATAGATATAGCAAGTTTATTTAAATAATGATTCAATGCAAAGTGACTCAATGTATTGATTTCAACAATGATAGTGAAAATAGCCCATTAATAACATTCTATTTAATCGTATCCTAAAGTTACAAAGAATATTCCTTTTATGTGAATTTTTTTTTTCTTAATACTTCACATTATTTTTACTAAACCAATTCACCGAAAAATGACTTAATCATCCAAAAAAAAATCAAAAGTTAAGCTAATTAATGTGACTTTAAAACATTTCTTTAAAAAAAAACCATCTATTAAATAAGTATTTTCCATAAATTAAGACAAATTAGAGATTGTGTATGAATTTTTTAACTCCTACTTGCTAAATCAATGAATAAAAGGATCAAAGGCCATGATGAATTACATAGTTTAACTCCCATTTTCTATGGGGATTGGGAAAAAAAAATCCCATAAGAATAGAGAGGAAGATGACAGAAGTTGTCATGGAACATGATTTAGAGAAAGAACCCTGCATTTTTCCCATTTTTCTTGCCAATTCGATGGACATAAGGTAGACGGAGATAGAAAACGAGTTAGAGAAATACCCTAGTTTCCAAATTGATGAAGAAAATGTGGTTGGAGACAAAGTTTGAGTTAGAGAAAGAATCACATGTTTTTCCCCTTGTTTTTCCAAATCGATGAATAGAAGGTAGTTGGATATACATAATGATTTATAAAAACAACCCACTTGCCAAATTGATGGACCAAAGGAGGATGGAGAGGGAGGATGGTATAGAGAAACGATCTTCATTTTTTCCAAGAGTTTTTCATTCAAATCCACATGCTAAATCGATTAAACCAGCAAGGAAAACAAATAGAGAAAGAGGGTTGATCTGCAAGTTAGAATAACAATCTGCACCAGTAATAATGGGGGAAGACTAAGTTATGCAGTAACGACAAGAAAATGAAAAATAAAAACTTAGTAGAATATGAAATAGGAAAAGACGAAACTTAAATTACCATCAATCATTCCAATATAGAGGGGTGCCCTTTATTAATATGTAGGGAGACCTATTCCTCTGACTTATTTGCAGTTACAAAAGAAGTTTTCACTTTTATTTATGCAACTATTTTCCTAATCACACTGAGGAAAGTTGTTTCATCAGCCACCGACTGACACACATATATTCTAAACTATTAATTTGAATCACCATGATTTTAGGACTCGCGAGAGACTTTTATAAAACTAACTAGCTCACATACTTCCTTTATTAGACATCACGTTGCACAGTAACACTAGAGAGTGTTGTTTAAAAACACAACTAACTGACATACTAACTTGGAAAAAGAGATTAATGGATTGATTACAATAGAAAATGAGTGTCCTCACATTGAGTGGTGAAGGAAGGGGGCGTGCCCTTCTTGTTGGCCCAATTCCTCCTTGATTGAAAAATAGAGGAGATCGGAAATCGTAAATGTTGTCAGTTGGGTGTTGAAATTTAACTACTTCTTTGAGGAGAGTAGTCTCAAACAACTTCAAATTAATCACATTTAACATATCATGTATTCCTGCTATGCTCGTAATTCTGGCCGATACACATTCTCGCCAATTCATTATAAGACTATGTATGGACCATATCTGAGTGGATGCAATTTATGATGATGACCTTTGAGTCATTATTTATCCAAGAGGATCTAGACACGATATCCTAGTTAGAATGATAAGGGGTGCATTACTTATCATGGTGTTGTCTTGAATGTTCTTGTGCAACTTTCAAAGAAATCTTAATGTGACTATGGTGCTAAAATATATTATGAAGGAACCACTATGCTTATTGGTGTCCCTGTTGGTGATGTGTAGAGTATAATGGAGTGGTATTCAGAGGCATATATAAAGGTGTAAGGGGATGAAAACCAAGACACCTCGAATGGTGAGAAACTATTGAAAGACTGGGTGGCTCGATTGTAGCTATGATCGATAATATGAAAATAGGAATCCCACTATGTTTTTTGGAAAAATAACTACGAAGGGAATGAAATAGAGTGTTATTAAGAACCTCAATTTTCCCATCATTTTGGGGGTGGAAATAAATGGAGAACCAAATCTAACAACCCAACTGCTATAGAAGGAAAACCCCCCTATGGACTACAAAAGGGTTCAACATGTAGGTAGATCTGACCGTCTAAAAGTGTCTTACTTTTTATAACTACCTCGACTATACCCCACATACATGCATGAAATACAAAGTAAAAATATCTGGTAACTCTACCTTAAACTACACGTTTGGTGTCGATCCTTTCACGTTCGGTTTCTCCTCGACTACAAGTCTCCTCGCAAGGTTGACCTGCATTCACAAAAATACAAACAAGAAACTACAAACATGCATCTCATATATGAATTAGTGGGTTAGATTTTATAATAAAATGTAAATAAAACAATAAAGATTGAACACATCATATGGAGGGACAGAAAAAGTATTCCTTTTATTAGAATCACAAAGTTTACTTACAATGAGATCAACAACTGCTCCTTGAACCTGGTCTGGGATCCTTTTCACCAAGATCCAAATGTGCTTCCACATATATTTCTCCTCTCATACTTCTTTAAGAAAATGGCATGGGCTTAAGATTGAGGAAAAAGGGTTAGAATAGGGAATTCTGGCTCAAAACTCACAAGGTGGCTGCAAATTCTTGGGGTAAGGAGGGGATGTGAAACAGATAGAGTTTCACTTTTTTAATGCTTCTTGTTGGAATGAGACCCCAACACCTCCTTTAATATGACAAAAGTATGGTTATTCGGTTGGGTGACAGGCTATAGGAAGTGGGGAAGTTGGGAAACTACCCAATAGCCCATAATATCAATGAATTCCTTGCAACTTTTTATTTTTTGCAACTTTTGTGGGCATACGTGGGTTGTAATGGTGCAGCTAGTGTATGTACACGGGTAGTAATGGTGCATCTAGCATACATACGTGGGAAGTAATGGTGTAGGGAATGTACATATTAAAAAATAGTCTTTTTAAGAAGAGTTTCTCAGTGATGGCTTGGAAAAAATAGAAAGTAAGATGGCATGATGCCAGGTATGCATGTATGGTGAAATTTAGGGTTATAACACCAACAATGACCAAAGAGTGTGCTAGAAAGTGATAAATTAGCAAGATTCCCAATCATATCTAATACTAATGGGTAGGAAAAAGTGTGGCCAAAGATGATAGAAGAAGAGATGAACATTATTTGTAGTAGAAGTGGTTTAATGGCATGGGATGAAGAGTGTCATCTGATTAAAAATGTCAGATAAAAACCCAAATGGCATCATGATTATGGAGAGTGGTTGGTAGACCACTAAAAAAGGAATGGATTCCCATGGATGAGATGGGATGGGTAATGGTTGGTAAATACCATGCTTATAGTTAGATGGCTTACATAGGGAACATAGGGAGAAATACCTAATGAAGTTCTCCACTTGTTTCGGAAAAGTTAGCTAGTAGAAATGGTGTTGTAAGTTCTAAATGGTATTCCATGTCTCAAAATGGCATCTGCACAAAGAGGCTTGTGCCTCCCTGATAAGAATAAGGAGATCCTCTGATTGGGGAGGTTATCTAGCCTAATAGGGTGCACCAAACATAGAGAAACATGGGGTGGCTTTCAGAGTAGTGGAGGTAAGCACATAGGTGTGCCCCTGATGTTAGAGGTGGTATTGATGAGCCTTCACATGATACATGACATGTCGGTATTATTGGTAAGGGAGGCCTAGCAACATAATTTCACAATCAAGGGATCCCACACTTCAGACTACTATATCATGGAAAGGGGAAATAACAAAGGAGAGGGTACGACATCAGGTTAAAATAATACGAGGGATACCCTTTTGTACCCAATTGAGCTGATACAAATATAGATGGGGAGTGGTTGGGAGTTGAAATCATTGGACTAAATCATGTGACATAATATTCCTTTTGCTTCCATTATCCAGTATGAGGGTGGCTAGCTAATGATTAATTAGATAGTTATGCATGAATAAGGGGACATTAGCGGTAACTATGTTTAGGGATGTCATCAATATGAGTGAGGGATCAACTTTGGATGGGTTATCAAGAGATACAATTTTATGCTAGTTGATGGGATCTAGTGAAGCAACTTCAGTCACTAAAGTCATATTGGTACACAAATTTTTAAGTGTGCAATAATAACTAGAGGTGTGGGAGTTAGTATTAAGAAAAATGCATGAGGATGCACTTTTGGAAGTGGTAGAGGAAGAAAATGAAATTGGAGAGAGAGAGAGAGAGAGAGAGAGAGAGAGAGAGANGGCGGACAGGTACCAGAGGATCGGTGCACATGGGGAGATGATTAGCTCGGACCTCCATGGGGCTGAAGAGCCCATCAGATGGTCGTTGGGATGGCAGAGGCAGGACAGGGTTGTGACAAGCCCTTGCACAGAGAAGAAGAAGAACGCCCTCATCAGAACATCTTTGGCAGAGATTTGACCCATGGGGATCAGCCCCTTGCAGATGGGACGATGGTCTTGTTGATCAGGACGCCACCAGGGCAAGCTGGACGATTTCTGGGGCATGTGGCAGCGTGCTGGGCTTGTTTGGCACGTGTGACAGGTTGCAGGAGCCCCAGAGGGGCCAACGTTTTGCTCCTTGGATACTAGTCATGCCCAAAAAGGGGCAACGTCTCCCTTCTAGGGGCCTGACGTCTCCATTTTTAGCTTTACTTTGGCATTTTTGGCATTTAAAGTGACAAATGATTGAATATTGTAAAGTCAGCCTTGTCGGCTGTTTTGATGACCTATTTTGTTAATTAAAGGTCAT
>SNQJ01S0026697.1:41009-62484 GCA_010110895.2 Picea sitchensis | reverse complement strand
CGTGTCATCTATTACCTATTTAGATAAAAATTGTCTTAACCCACGTCATGATCTAATATTTCTGTTATCCAACTGTAGTTTGAGGATTTATTAGTTCCTGTCGAGGGTGCAGAGGAACTATAGCGATCGATAATTCGTTGACTTCATATTAATTTGTCCTTTGACTATAAATTTTTGCATCATATGTATTGTTCGTACTATAGAAGTAAAAACATTATTTTATATATATATATATACAATCCTTTGTATTTGTATTGAAATGTTTGCATAACGAAGGTTTAGATCAATGACCCTTTTTTAGAGGTGCTTCAATAGGCCTTACAACTTAAATGTTTACATGGTGCAAGGTCCTGAAACAGGCCTGATAGCTTAAATGTTTACATATCGTGAGGCCCTTAGACAACCTGACAGCCTTAAATGTTTACCTAAATAGGCTTCTCGCAGTACATTTTTCCTCAAAATTTTCCTTACAATGTTGTAGTGAATTTGGATAATATTGTTGTCCACCGCCATTTGAATAGGCATTGTATGTTTCATACTTCTTCTAGGCTTGGCATTAAATCTCAACTTTACAAACTTGGGGTCCTGCATTCACAATTGGATCTAGTTTTTATTCTTTTTTACTTTGCAGGGTCCAGGTGCTGCACCCAAAATTCGACCTGCACTTCTACCATTCATCGTTTCAAAGTAAGTTTCCATGCCATAATTTCATTTTCTATTCCTTCTTTCTTGTTCAGTGTTTTCATTTTGCAAGTAAGAATGGTTTCTTATTTCTATTGGCATGCTCATCATATGTTTTCGGTTCCTTCTTTGCCTCGGCTGCAGTTTGGTAATCATTGGAGATACATATGTTGTTTATTGGTTCGGTGGTTGTTTCTTGTTTGCTAGTTCGTTGGTTCCTCGGTTGTTGGTTGTTTTTGTTTGGGTCAAGTTTACGAGTTTGGGGCCCTGGGGTTGCATTCATGCCTATTCGTGCTTTCTCGCTGGTTTGGTGCTTGTTGTTTTCTTTCATTTTCTTCGGCTTTGCAGGGTTGGGGTCCTGCCTCGACAGTTGGAGTTGTTTTTTTGGGGGGAGGGGGGTGCTTTGTGGTGTTCAATTCTTGCACGTGTGAGTGGCCTTATGGTTGTGTTGTTTGTCTTGTTTGGCGAAGCCAATATCTGGCACTTGTTTCATGTCCTCATGTTCTGCTGTAAAATTTTGTTGATACTTCAATGTTGACATGATACAAAATAGTGGCATAAGAAATAATTGGACAACTACATGTGCAATTGCAGTATCCGTTGTTTTTTTGTGAAAACAAAACATGTGCAAAACACACTTATTAACCATATATGGTGAAATGTTCCCATATCATGATACAACTTATTTATCCTCTACACAGACTCATGTGACCACGATACAATTTGTCTTGTACTTGAAATATGATATGTACACCAAAGATACTACAAAATTATATTTCCATGTCTGGAAGCATATCTGGATACTCTTCCACGGAAAACCAAAATAATTTAGCTATGGCCATGAAATTTCTTAATATTTTGTGGTTTCTAATATATTTTGGGCAGGGAAAAATTTTATATATTTACAACCATGGATGGAGAAAATCAAAGGATCATGTTTCTGACTATCTTTTATTCTATTCATTGATTCTCATTTACTGTATGTACATATTACTTTTTCTCCACTTCATACCAGCTTCCATTCATGTTCATTGTATTTTTTGCATTCCCACATTCAAACAAACATAATAGTTGGAGAAAACAAAGGAGTCTTAAGTGCAGCGGTGGAAGAGGAGATACAAAGGTACATGCTTGTACTGTTATTTGATATTCTGTTGTTTTGTATTTCATTTATTGTCTGTATATGTGTTCACCTAGTTTATTGTATGTATATATAGTGTACCTTCCTACATAATAACTTATATTCATTACATTTCTTCCCGCATACTAACTTCCTTCATGTCCATTGTATTTTCTTTGCATTGCTACATTTAAACAAACATAGTGGTTGGAGAGGATGATGGACTCTTTGGCGGGAATGTAGACAAGGAGTTGCAGAGGTGCATACCTCTACTCTTATTTCATATTCTAGTGTTTGGTATTTCATTTATTGTCTATGTATTTGTTCTACTTGGTATACTTCTTTGCACCTTTTTTACTGTATGTATATACTATGGATCTCTCTTCTTATTCTCATTTGAATCATATTCTCTTTGCTACTACATTGAAATAAGTAGAACTGTATTTCTTTATTTTACATGTGTTTAAGCATATGAACTTGCCTTCATTTCCACTGTATACCCGACGCTTCTACCTTCAAAGAAACGGATTAGTTAGACAGGAAGATGAATTCTTATATGAAACAACATAGAGGTCTGTGATACAATCTTCGAAAAGGTATACCAACTGTGGTAGTAAATTAAACATACAAAATGGGTGGGGGCATATAATATTGGAATATAAAATGATGATTTGGAAACAATGGGCCTTTGTTCCCTCCCCATTTCTGATTTTTCCATTTTCTATTATCCATTTTGCTTTATGATTTCTTTGCTTAGTCCTCTTTTCAAAAATTCCTTGGTGCGTGGGTTGGCCGACTCACGGGTTCACATTTATGGTCATGCTTCTACCTTATTCCAAACTTACCCACTTTTTCGATTGTGGGTGTCGCGATGGTGGGTTCAATATTGTGCCTCTGGCTTCATAGGTTCCATGATAAATAGATTGGTCGTCGTGCCCCGCCATCATGCCCTATTTACTGTTACACATTTTTTCAGTTGAAAAATTGAGGCATACAATTTGACCCTTGGGTCCTCATGTTTCCTGAGTATCCCTTGACACCCTATTTCATATTCCATATCCTTTGACCCTGCATGTGACAATAATAAAAATTATGGAAAATATATAATGCATATGCTTGTTTAGTCCTTATGATGTTCATCTACACATGCTTGCATCAGAAAAATTTGGACTAGTGACATGGCCATGCACAGTCAATCATCCCAAACATCAGCAGAGCGACAAGGCCAAACGTAACGATGCATACATTTTATTCCTCGTATGTTTACCAAACAAATATCCTCAACTATTTGTTCATCTATGACATGGTGAATATGTTGATTTCATATGAAACACATACTTTGCAGTTCACAAAAGGTATCAACAAGTGAAAGCGAGACACCGAACATAGTGCAGGTTCCCCAGACTAAGAGGTTTGGTTGCAAAACTGTGGCTCCATAGTTGATCCAAGTTGTGCGTCTACTTGTACATTTATTCCAGGAAAAAAAGAAAACAAAAAAATAATGCACACTACCATTCACATTACTTTTCCTGTTCAAAAATTATCACCAGGTCTAAACTTGTAACACCCTAAATAATATCAATAGAGGGCTTGAACATCCGTCGAACTGGACAAGTTTTCATCGAGAAAATAATGTTCGTCTATAGCACCTACTTGGACAATGAAAACAAAACTAGATCCATTATGCATGTTGGCATGATAGAAAAGGAGGCCCTCATGACAGTCACACTACTATTCCTACACAACTTGTCCAGAAACATGAAAAAAAATATATTTCCAGTTAATGGGATATCCATTACAAATTTCAATATATTTCCAAAAATAGTATATGACTATGGTGATTGTGATCGGATTATATCGCTCAACGAAACAAGTATTCTGGAAAAAATTCCCGCTATTTGTTCAGAATATCATTTCGTCCCGAACACAAATATCATCCAACTTACATAGAGAAAGAAAATTTACCCAATCGAAACCATTGGCGCAGTTTTCACACTCGCTAGAAAACTTGGCTCACAACACATTCTCCATATAAAAGATGAAGAGTCAGACATCGACAAGGCAATGGTACAGTTCTCCATATATAGATTTGTCCTTTTCTTTCTCATGTCCATGTATCTCGGTTAAGATACACAAATATTGCACTGTTCGATGTTGCAGTTGCAATTGTTCGATACCTATTCAAATTGTTTTTCATCAATGGAACAACAATTGCATAAAGGGAAATTTCCACTTATGCTCTTAAAAAAAAAATAGATGTTAAAGAAAGGATCTTTCGCACAACCCAAGCAACATTTGTAACAGAATTGCGAGCAGACATAGTACAAGATCTCCATAAACCAACTAGCTCTACAACTGTTCTGCGTATACATATACAGTTTCATCCTCACTTTGTTCATACAAATAGCCTTCACCAATTTTTTGCAGTGTTTTTTTTGGGGGGGCATAGTTTTATATTATATTGTTCAATATATTAATTGTTATGCTCACGTTTCTAGGTTGAAGGTGTTTGGATTGTAGAGAATGCATACTCGACCCCCTTTGAGCGTGTATGTGAGAAATGAAACTCTCCTGCTTCTGCTTATGCTTTCATAAGTGATGATACGATTGTTTATCTACGATGCAGTAAAAAATGTCCATACATACATAGACATTGCGTCAATGATTCCATCCGAACCATGGGCAACACAACCATGCATTGTACAATTTGAAAGCCTCTGTTACAAGATGTGCTTCCTAGGTTAGTATAATTTTCATATGAAGCATACCTACAGAAAAAGGAAAATAGTGTCTACATGTTTCGCGACTTTAAGATACAAATCAAATTTACCTTAAATGAGGATAATGTGATATTGCATATCGACTAAAAAAAATAAAATCATATCAAGCTTTGGTAGGAAACAAAAATATATCATGTGTGTCTGTAATTTTTGTTCAACACCCAGATGAATGTTTGTAGGACTCAAGTTCTTTGGAGTTTACATCTATAGCTATAAAATTCTCTTCCCATAGATTATGAAAAATTAATAATACATTCAGGATCTTTGCAGTTTTTCTATGATATTAAAGACTATAGAGGATATGATTTTCCCTTTAATATAAGCTATGTGACGCAAATGTAGTATGTGGCTCATTTTATCACTTTTCCTTGATCGATGAACTTTGCAAAATTAATCTCCTGGAATAATCTCAAATAAAATAATATATACTATGCAAAGTCCTATGGAACTATCATATCAATGAGAGGAAATTAAAATTCAAACTTGTCGTTGTTATACTTGCAGTGAAGCTGACAGTACAATAACTTTACTTAGACATCCCAAAATTTATTTTCTTGTAGCTTTTCGACGCTTCTCTTATACAAACAGATCCTAGAAACTATAAGCATGGCTTGTTGTATCTATTCCTTGATTGAAGAAATGTTCACATGTTTAATGTACTTCATAGTTATTGTTAAGACCATCAATGGGGCGTTCTTACACCAATTCCAGCTTCCGAAAATTGCCATCCTCTTTCTTTTTTTTCCCTCTACTTTCCCTTTCTGGTTACTTACTCATTTTTCGGAAAATGTCTAGGTGTGGAAGTTGGCGAATTCACGTGTTTAGATTTCCACTTACTTTTATATCACCAGCCCGATTGACCACTTCCCCGTTTCATATTGAAAAAAAAAATTGGATCGCGGGTTCCTAGATAGGCGGGTTATCGGATAGGTGGGTTCAACATTGCATTTCCATTGTTTCACCGCCTGCAAACAACACTCATACTTCCACGATCTACAAATTAGCAAAAAAATTCCCCTTTATCTCGTTTTTAGCACTTTTCCTTGATCGATGAACTTAGAAAAAATAATCTCCTAGAATAATTTGAAATAAAAGAATATATACTGTGTGAAGTCCAATGGAACTATCATATCAATGAGAGGACATTAAAATTAAAATTCTTCGTTTTTATACTTGCGATGAAGCTGACAGTACAATAACTTTAATTACACATCCCAAAATTGATTTTCTTGTAGCTTTTTGACGCTTCTCTTATACAAACAAGTCCAGGAACCTATAACGGCTCATTGTATCTATTCCTTGATTGAAGAACATGTTCACATGTTTAATTCACTTCATATTTACTGTTAAGACCATCAATGGGATTTCTTACACCAATTCTCGCTTCTAAAAATTGCCATCCCCTTTCTTTTTTCCCTTTGCTTTCCATTTATGGTTACTTACTCATTTTTTGGAAAATGCCTAGGTGCGGGAGTTGGCGGATTCACATCTTCATATTTACACTTACTTTTATATCACTAGCCCGACCAATCGTTTCCCCATTTCATATTGAACAAACATTTTTTATCGCGGGTTCCTGGTTAGGAAAGTTACTAGATAGGCGGGTTCAACATTGCGTTTGCATTGTTATATCACCTGGAAACAACACCCATACTTCTGCAATCTACAAATTAGAAAACAAATTTCCCTTTATACCATTTTAGCACTTTTCCTTGATCGATGAACTTAGCAAAATTAATCTCCTGGAATAATTTCAAATAAAAGAATATATATTGTGCGAAGTCCAATGGAATTATCATATCAACGAGAGGACATTAAAATTAAAAATTTTCATTGTTATACTTGAGGTGAAGCTAACAGTAAAAAAACTTTACTTAAACATCCCAAAATCGATTTTCTTGTATCTTTTTTACGCTTCTCTTATACAAGCATATCCTTGAAACTATAAGCATGGCTTGTTGTATCTATTCCTTGATTGAAGAACCTATTCAAATGTTTAATGAACTTCATAGTTATTGTTACGACCATAAATGGGGATTTCTTACAACAATTCCCACTTCTGAAAATTGCCATCCCGTTTCTCTTTTCCCTCTGCTTTCCCTTTCTGGTTACTTACTTGTTTTTCACAAAATTTCTAGGTGCAGGAGTTGGCGGATTCACATCTTGATATTTCCACTGTTAATTTTATATCACCATCCTGATCGACCGCTTTCCTGTTTCATATTGAACAAACTTTTCAAATCATGGGTTCTCAGATAGGCGGGTTCAATATTGCATTTCCATTGTTCTGTTACCTGCAAACAACATCCGAACTTCTACGATCTACAAATTAGAAAACAAATTCCCCTTTATCTTGTTTGCTTTCGCTTTCTGTTTACTTGGTCCTTTTTTCGTAGGTGACCTTTCTCAAAATGTCTCCTGCTTTTATATATATCACACGAAGTTCTATAATATACAAATTGACCCTCGAAATATGTCATTGTCTCCTGTTCCATGTTACACATTTTTCATTCAACATTTTGGGTAGATACAATTTGACCATCGAGCCCTCACGTCTTGTGAGTAGAGCTTGTGGCCCTATTTTCAAGCCCGTCAATATCTCATGTTCCGAGTATGTATAATTTTTTGATATCACAAGTCCCACCAATCGCTTGTCCATTGCATAATTGGCCACTATTAACATCATTGGTTCCTACCCAGGCTTTCTCAAGATTGCGCTTCCACTGTTCCCTTACGTAAAAACAACACCCAAAATTTTGCGATATACAAATTGATGGCTGAAATATTTCATTGTGACATACAATTTGACCACCGGCCCCTCATGTCTCCTGGGTATATCTCTTGACCCTATTTTTGAAACCCTCCCAACCACTTTCCATACTTGGTCATTTCTTGGAATCTGTTTCACGGGTTGGTGGGTGGACAAAATGTACAATGCTTAGTCCCTTTTCACCATCCCCATTACCTTCGTACTTCTTTCTAGATATGCAATTATAAATATTTAATGCTCGTAGTTCATCGTGCAGGAACCATTAAGATTGTCATTAATGTCCGGAAGGCCGGAGAAGATTTTTCATTAATATGAATTAAACCAAGATTTGCAGAGAAGAGTGTTATCCTTTCCAAGTATTCATTTCAAACATGATGCAATCTCTTTAGTGCATAGGCTACTTGGATCCTTTACGAAATCTCTAATTTTTAATTTCTCTTTGTTGTCACCGCCACCTTCTCACTTTTTTCTAAATATGAAACTAGCAAGATTTAATGGTAACAACTCATTACGCACGAACCCTGGAGATTATCATTGATCAAAAAAAGGTTTGAGGAGATCTTCCATTGATACACATTAAATGAAGATTTTTGGAGGGTTATATTATCCCTCCCCAATTTTCATTTCAAGCATCATCTGGAGAAAAAAAAAATCGTGTTAACGTATGGAAGTAGTTCCAAATTAGTTATGTCTAGATATAGTAAACACCTTTGGGCATGATGGCTAGAGGTTCCGGTATTCTAGGGCATATTCTTACTACTCATCTCCCTCTACCCAGGAGAAAAAAAGGATATGGTCCCTTGGTGCACCGAGAGATATATTTAAAGCCAAAGAATTCCAAGGCAACCATGCCTGCTCAAACAACCTGCCCACTTGCATTGATGGTTGGCACAGAGGTGGATGAGATGGATTTCGAGCTGGAAGAAGATGATTTGGTGGACAATGATACAACAATGGATGATGGAAATGCAGAGACTATTCCCACTCCTGCACCCAAATTTAAATCAACCATAATAGGCGGCGCTTCCCGACACGACGATGGCAGTCCTGACAACACCAAAACAAGGGGTTTCATAAAATAAACTGACATTGAATGCAATAGCCACTTTCCAGCTCGAAAGTAGGAATTCTAGAGGTCCAAATTAGTCTGTTCTGGGTGGAAGTCTTTCAGGTAAGGAAATGATTTGTTGATGCTCCTAGAGACATATTTCAAGACAAAAAACTATTCAATTGCGGGACCACTACCCTATTCTCTGGATATACAATTAACATCTTATGGAATGAGGACCAGAACTCACACTGGTGCAAGGCATATTCCTACTAGTCATCTCCTTCCACCCATAATGAACTAATTTGGACCTCTGGAATTTCACGTGCAACCTATGTCCTTGAAGTTTTCAAGTGTGAGGAGGTGGTTTCTTGGTGTGTCCTAACTTTCAATTCCGGGCTCTTCTATTTTCCATGCTAAGTTTTTTGTCTTCTTCCTCATAGAAATCTTGTGAGAACTATCAATTTTACCACAGGACTATTGTTCATCTGCTTCAAGCCAAGGATTTATTCCACTGCAGACCCACTTTCCTATTTCTTTTTCGGCTCAAGTCTTCCACAAAATATTGATATTGGGGCATCGAATATTGATCCACTGAGGAGAATACTGCAAGGATTTCCTAAAAAACAGGCATGTAATAATTTTTTTATGGATGTTGATAAGCATCTTGAGGGTTGTTGCATGTTGCAGATCTTATTCCTATGTCTATGGAAAATATGTTTAATGTTTTGGCCCAAATAAATCGGTCCAATTTCTAACGATAGATATACAGTGCTCAATATTCATTTTTTTTTACTAGATTTACTATTTAAAAAATTGCCTTGGATTCTTGTTTGTTGCTTCTTTTATGGATTTAACACCTCTTCTCATTGGTCTGGTTCGATAGTCACGTAGTTCTTCAATATTTTATTTTCTTAAGTAATTTGTTCTAAAATGGAGCATTTAACAATTATATGACAATGCACTATTTCAATCCATCAGGATTTTATGGAAACAAAACATGAATTTTAGACAGTTTCAAACCAACATTCAATTCTATTTGTAATGCAGATAGAACATATCAATACCAAATCACAATGTTGCAGCAAGATCGCCATTCTTGTTTCTAGAAATGCAATTGTTAAGCTTTAATGTTAAAAACCCATAATGCAAGAAGTTTAATAATTAAGTTAATATGTTATAGTCATGGAATAATGTATCAAGAAGACACTTACTGCCACAAGTTGCAATAAAATATAATCTTCAAAAAATTATTTTCTAACAATTACTAGAAAATCATGGTTTTTCAACAATGGGGCTTGTTTGAAACCAATTCCCGCTTACGAAAAATTTCCCTCCTCCTTTCTATTTTCCCGCTCTTTTATCCCTTGTAGTTTCTCTTTCTGGTTACTTAGTCATTTTTTTTCTAAAATGTCTTGTTGCGCGGGTTGGCAGATTCATGTGTTTCAACCGAACACTACCCCTTTGTCTAAATTGCACATTCCATTGTTCCATGACCTGCAAACAACACTTCGGCTTCTGCGATATGCAGATTTACTTCTGGACTCCCACATCATCTCGTCTTCTATGTTACACATTTTTCACTGAAATGTTATGATATATACAATTTGACAGTCGGGGCCTTATGTCTATTGAGGAACCCATCACCCTATTTTGAAGCCTGTTCAGTCACTTTCCACACTTGACCATTTCTTGACATTTCTTTTGCGAATCATCGAGTTCGCGGGTTCCGGAAATTTCAAATTTCTAGTTGTTGTTTCTTATTCTTGCTACCTTCAGATTTATTTCCAGGTATATGCAATATGTATACAACTTCTCCAGCAACATACATAAAATATGTTGCCAGGAAATGAAATATCTATTGCAGATTTGAATATATTGGACCTTCTTTTCCCTCTTCTATGCTTGACCAAATTCTCATTTATTTTTCCCCTCTAGTCTCTCTTCCTCATTACTTAGTCATTTTTCCGAAAATGTATCAATGCACACGTTGGCTAACTCATGGGTTCACATTTGCGCTCGTTCTTTTATATCGTGACTCCGACCAACTACTAGTCATTCGATGCCTAGGCACTTTTCAGATCAAAGTTTCCCGGGCAGGTAGTCTCTATATTGCACTTCCATTGTTCTGTGTCCTGAAAAAAACACCCGGACCTCCGCGATGTACAAATTTACTACCGCACTCCCACATCATACCTTGTTCAGTGATACACAGTTTGCACATGAAATTTTCGAGACCTGTAATTTGACCTTCAGGTTCTCACATCTCATGGGGAACTATTGTCCCCCCATTTTGAATCCCCTGCATCCTCTTTCCATATTTCTCCATTTCTTGGAATATCTTTCGCACCTCCAATTCCATACTTACCTAAATATTTCTCTTGCGGATTCCTGGATAGGAGAAGTTCACTTCCAGTGTTCCTTAACCTACAAACAACCCCTCGACTTCTGGATTTCTACATCAATCCCTCTTCCATGTTACAAAGTATGCACTCAAAAACTTTTATGAATACAATTTGAATGTCGGGGCCTCATTTTTCCTCGGGAACCCTTGTCGGCCTATTTTGATACTCGTCCAACTGCTTTCTATTGCCTTTTCTTGCAATCTCTTTCGTGGATCATCGGGTTGTCGGGTTCAGACAATTTCCAATTCCTAGTCGTTGTTTTATGTGCCCTCCACCTTCGCACTTCTTTCCAAGTACATGCAATAAGTATATAACTTCTCCAGAAACATGAAGAAAATATCTTGCCAGGAAATGGGATATCTATTACAAATGTGAATATATTAGCCCTTTGTTTTCATCTTCTATACTTAACCAAATTCTTATTTCTCTTTTCCATGCACTTTATCTTTCTCTTCACTTAGTCATTTTTCCGAAAATGTCTAGCTTCACAGGTTGATAGACTTGAGGGTTCATGTTTGCACTCATTCTTTTATATCGTGACTCTGAATGACTGCTTCCCCATTCCATACCCATCCACTTCTTCGACCGCAGATTCCCGGGTAGGCGAGCTCTAGATTGCACTTCTATTGTTTCGTGACCTACAAACATTTCCATGACTTCTCAGATATACAAATTTACAACTAGAATCACATCATACCATCGGGTCCACACGTATCATGTGGAACTATTGTCACCCCATTTTGAATCTTGTCCATCCACTTTCCATACTTCACCATTTCTTCAAAAAAACATCCGCGGATCATCAGGTTGGCAGGTTAAATAAATATCGAATTCCTAATCCTTATTTCCTATGCCCGCGCCCTTTGCGATTAACAATTAGAAATTATATATAAGATCTTATGTATAAGTATGCAATTATAAAGCGTTAATGTTAGGCCAAGATTTCAGGAGATCTCCCATTAGTACTCATAAAACCAAAATATTTGGATGGTATATTATCCCTTCCGAGTGTTAATTTCAAACATCATGGAATGTCATTTGCATGTCGTCCGGTTGGTCCGTTCATGAAATATTCAATCCTCGATTCTGAAAACGAGTTCAACCGACCATTTCCCTACTATATACTAAGCCACTTTCCCAGAATTCCACAAATATACAAACTAGTCACTAAACTACCCCATCATGCTCTTTTTTGTTTTACATGTTTTGCAGTCAAAAATTTTGATACATAAAATTTGACCATCGGAAACTCACCTCTCCTGAGTATCCCTTGTAACCCTATTTTGAATCTCATTCGACCACTTTTAATACCTTTCAATTCATTACTTGTTCGTCATCGTCTCCATGACCTTCACACTTTTCTATAATAAAGAAATGTTTATATATATATATCTTGTTTCTAAATATGCAATTAGTGACATTTAATTCTAACGGCTCATCGTGTAGGAACCATATAGATTATCGTTGATGAGTGAAAGGCTCAAGGATATCTTCTATTAATATGCATTAACCCAATATTTGTGGAGGTTTATATTATCCCTTCCGAGTGTTGATTTCAAAATCATGAAATGTCATTTGCACATCGTCGGGTTGGCAAGTTCATGAAACCTCCAATCCTTAATTTCTCTTCGTCGTACCCGCCACCTTTGCACTTCTAAATATGTAATAAGTAATATTTATTGCTAACAGTTCATGATGCATCACCCATACATATTTTCATTAATCAATGAAAGGCTCAAGGAGATTTCCCATTCATAAGAATTGAACCAACATTTGTGGAGAGTTATATTATCGCCTGCAACTATTCATTTCAACCATCGTCTAGAGAAAATGAACGTTCTCATAAACCTATGGCATCAACTCAACAACAATTATGTGGAGATAAAATGAACATATTCGGGCGTGAGTACCATAAATTCCAATGGTCCAGGGCATATTCTTATTACTCATCCCCAGCCTCCCATAACAAAGTAATTTGGACCTCTGGGATTGCTCGTGCAGGCTGTGTCCCTTAAGTTTTTTACTGTAAGGAGCTAGTCTCTTGGTGCGCCGATAAATTTATTTCAGACCAAAGAATTATTCCAGTGTGGGACCACTCTTTTGTTTCTTTGTCACCTCAGGTCTTCCACCAGATGTTAATATTGTTGGATCCAACATTGACGTTTAAAGGAGAAGATTCCAAACATTTCCTAAAAAAGCATAATAACAGGTTGCACCTCTTTCTCGATTTCTTGGAAGACCCGATGGTAGTTCTTGAAGATATCACAAGCTTGTAGGTTAGTTCATTTATAAATCCATTTTTGGAAATTTCCTGGTTGTTTACAAGAATACCGGAACAGGATTCCACAACAACTATTTCTCGGATGGCTCTTTATATTTTGTATTTCATAGTCAAGGAACAAGCTATTTTTTATTGGGGAAAGCTAATTTCCCATAAAATTTGTTCCCAATTGTCAAGCTTCAAAAAGGAGAAGAAATTTTATATGTCATCCTACTTAGTTTTTGCGATAGCACATTGCTGCCAGTTTCAAAACTGTCTCTATCCAAGAAGTTCAACTGGGAATTTGACCCAGTAACGTTCTAGTACCAGGCCTTATGGAAGCACAAGGCCACCCACTATTTTTATGAGGTTTTTAATGGCTTTGTGTTTGTTTTAAAAGTTTTGTTGTTAGGAGAAGGTGCTCCGGGCATATCTGATAAGGAAACCAGTCTTTTGGATAGGAAGGGGGCACTTGAACATCTAGATAATTACACTGTGATAATTATTTTTGGCTCTAGGGAAAATCCTGTCCTCCTTCCATCTCACATTATGGACATAATGTGTGTTACAGAAGTAACAAGGAAATACAACTACTGGTTGCATCTATTCCAAGAGAAGAGAAAAAAACAGTTCATTCCTCTACCTTGGAAAGTTAGGGACTTCATGTTGATGAACGTCAACAAAATTGATGAATTCACAACCCATTTTAGAAACTTGAACCTAAGATATGATGAAATTCTAAGAGTGTTCGACCCCAATAATTGTTTTTTACAACATTTACGAAGGCTTGTCTTCAACACTTATTTTTTCAAAAAAAACCTGACTGAAAACAGAGACATTGGAGACAACGCTCCTGCTTCTGATGTCGATGATGTAGACACACTGCAAATCACCACTGAATTGTACAAGCAACAAGGAAAAGGCCTCGATGAGAAGAGTGTTCAATCGGAGAATAACACTCCCAAAAGTATGACATCCCAGAGCATCACTCCAATGGCCCATTACAGAAACAAAGAAGCTCATAGTTCTTCAAACAGAGGAGAAGATAATGACCCTCCTCACCCTAAAATTGATAGTTATCACAAGATTTCAGTGGACAAGATTACAAAAAAAATTGTGGAACAGGAGGAAGAGCTCCAAATTTAGAGTGAGAACATGGAACTTGATCCTAATCTGGATAACATATTTCACTACCTTGATCAAGCCAAGGATGCGATCCAGCATAGTCATCCAATGGACATATCTGATACCAAATTTTTTTATGAAGATGAATCCTTCTTGTTCCAGAGCGTTGTTTTTGATAGCCAGTCCAAAAAATTAATTATTGAAAAAAAAGATGTAAAAAATAAGAAAGGAAAATATCGTTCAGAGGTTAACCTTGCGAACATGCAGTTGTCCCAAATCTTTCGAATCCACATAGAGACTGTAGATTCTCTTGATGATTCCATTGGAGGCATTGAGGCTGAGAATTCCATACTAAAGGACTGGGTCAAGCAATTCGAATAAGCTTTGACTCCTATGCCATTGCTTGTCAATCCTTTGGCAATAGCCATGCCTGCGACCCTTGTAGCGAAGTTAAAAGGATCCTCTAGCATCCTCGCATTGTGTAGAGGATATGTGGAGACTAATATCAAGAAAAGAATGGAATTGATTACTAAGGCATGGGAAACATCACAAACCATGACTTCCGTTGTAACGAGGGCACAAAATTTTCTCGAACATTTGCAGGTGGAGTTAAAAGATAAAGAACATTTCTATTTAAACACAGTCCTTCCTTTTGGAACCATTGTCAACAACATGACAGAAACGAGAAGAAGACGACAATATATCCCATCCAAAAAATGGATCGGTCAATTAAATGCATACTAGAAAGAAAAATTGAAGAACCTGCATCTCATTGTCCAGTCATGTGAACAAGCCATATCAAAGAAAGAAAAATTATTCACAAAGCTGGCCAGAATAAACTTATCTGAAAGGACCAACGAATTCCAAGACCCCAACTTAATCGTCAATAACTTGACCTTAACTAAGAAATAATTCGATAAACAGGTTGATATTTTTAATGCATTGTCTTTGTAAAAGTTTTACAACATCCTTGAATATGGTCAATATGAAGTCGACAACTGGCTAGTCGACTATTCGGTATAAAATGAGGAAGTTGATCAAGCTCTATGTAATCTTTTTATCGACTTTAGGGAATTAGAAAATGAAATTTTCAACATAAAAATATGGAATGAGATCAATGCCGCCCCAATGAGAAGCTACATTTAAGTATGGCTCGAAAGGGAATTGAAGTAGCTCACTGATGAAAGCCAACATAAAGTTTCCACGATTCCAGTAGTCGTCGACGAAATCAATGAAAAGGCATCAGCAAGCAAATAGAAAAAGGGATCATATGTACCATCATTGTAAGTCTATACTGGTCGCATCCTGGTTTCTTTATCAACCCATTTATTCCAATTTTTGAAATCAAAATTTATAGACAAAGACTAATACATTTCAATTTATTCTTTTAAGGTATTAGACTCTACCGTCACCCACTTCTTCTTTCTACAGTCCTATTTCTTCTACATATTTCTCTTATGGTTTGTGGGAGCCCCAATCCCAGTCTATATGACAAACACTAAAATTTTCAGGAATATCTAACAGACAATATTATTTTTTGATATATTTCAAACAAAATTGTTTTTTATCTCCTTTTATATTTATGTCCTCATACATTGTTATCTTCCACTATGCTTATGGTCCGTGCGATCCCCAATCCCATTCTATATGACAAATGCATTTAAATTTTTAGGAATATGTAACTTTTTTGATATATTTCAAATTAAATTGGTTTTTATCTCCTTCTATATTTATGTCATCATAAATTTTTATCTTCCACTATGCATAAATTGTATTTTATTAATTTAAATATAACATTTTTTTTTGTTGCCACATATACAAACAAAATAGACATAATTTTTCAACATAGAAAAATAGATTATATACTTTCAAAAAATAAATGGGGTTCTAGAGGCCACATGTCATTTACTGCATGGATATCACCTGTTCTTCATGCTGCTTGCCACATCTCCGTTGTAGTTTCCATCTTCCTCTGCTACTTTTTCCTATCCCTGTGCATTTATTCCCAATTCAACCTGGCAGGGACTACGCTACCATAGAACACTTATTTAGTCTAGTTTCATTTCTACATACGAGTGGGTGCAAGCTAATGATGGTATCTCATGACAAATTAATGGAAACAAAAACATGGAAAAAAATAATATATTAACTTGGAGGGATTATTCAAGGTACTTTTACAATGAACTTTAATTTGGTGTAAACAAATGAACTATAGGAATTTGAATTATCTTTGTGAATACATAATTTTTATTTATAAAATTTGTAAATAGTTTTGTGAAATTGTAGTGTTTCTAACAATGGTATGATATTTTCAAGAAAAAACATAATGCACATGTTTCCATTAGTGGACGTGTTCAATACCCGGACAATGTAATTTCATTAATAATATTGTATAATTGTAGAGAACGCATTGTTCTAGTGCGGGGTATTTTTTCAAAAATTATAATATCAATTTTATAAATTATTTAAATTATGAAAATCAATATATCCTTGAAATTACAATTCCTTGCATTAGTGCAGGGTATGGGGGTCTCAACATTATCAAATATTTTATTTTAGATTTTAGATCCCAATCTCTTCTAGTGTGGCATGCAACTTATTTTTAAAATGGTTAAGATGATAAAAAGTTATGTCAAAAATAAAAGAGGTATCCATTTTAGGATTATGATGTATGTTAAGACAAAAATATATTAAAAATAGCAAGCAATATTAAATTAATTTTTTTATATATATCTGAAATCTTCATATTCAACTCTATATGTGTCTATAGTTTCATCAACAATAGATTTGTGTATCCTACATAAAAATAACTTAAAAAATAGAGATATTGAGAGGTATTCAAAAAATGAAGGTTTAATTTTATTTATATCCCAAATCACCAAGGTTTTCATCTTGAACCCAAAATCCAAGGAAACCAACTCAACAAACATATACTCCACATTTTTCATTCCCGCTCGAAAAAAAATTGAAATGAAAAGAATGTGCATGTGCTCTAGGAATACGCAGGAATTATAAGAACATGCACATGATATAGGAGTACATGTGCATTATAGAGAGTGCACATAATTTGATTATCAATTATTCCTCTTCTCTCCTCCTTGTGAAGTAACCCCCTGTGACCCCCTATTATACAAACAAAAATACAAATACAAACTTTAGGGAATTATACCTTTATAATGTCAAAAGTATCTAGTTCAAACCGCCATGAAGTTATGAAGTGGATGAAATCAATGAAATATTTTACATATTGGAAATGCAAGAGAGTGGAATGCAAAGCAATATGTTTTAAACCACTATGGATTTAAGTGGGTCCAAGCAATGTAATATTTCACATATTGAAAATGAAAGAGAGTGGAATGCAAAGGCATAGCCTATTAGTGGACAGAAAAAAAAGATTGCAACCATACATTTATGGTGGACTCTAGAGATGGCACCACTTTTGGATTGTTGTATTATCATATACACCAAACACCAAGACACTTTTCATTCCAAATATCATGATACTTTTCTTGCATGTGTGACTTGAAATTCATCATTGTTTCACATGCTTGAAAACAATATTAGTTTTATTTTTAGTAAGTTTTGGTATCTAACATAAGTGATGTGTTTCTAGTAAACACCAATTCTAGGTTGTTGTCTACTCATATATACCCATCACCAAGACACTTTGCATTTGAAATATCATGACACTTTGCTTGCATTTGTGACTTGAAATCCATAGTTGTTTCGCGTGCTCAACAAAATTATTAGTTGTCATTTCAATGATTTTTGGTACCTAACATAAATTATGTGTATTAGCAATCACTTCTCTATAAGTTGTGGTCCATGGAAATGATTTGAACCATTCATATCGAGCTTTATAAGAATTGTAGTTTAAATGGATTACCCACTTAAAATGGTTAGTTTAAGAAAAATTCACCAATATGATTGAGGTGATCCTATTTTTCAAAATTATTAATCATTTTTCTATTTAAAAACTAATTTTTTTTTAAATAACATCTTCATAGTTTTGTGTGATTCAATTTTCATTATGGTTATATTTATTATTGTGCATAATGCTATGTACATCATAAGAAATTTATACTATGTCGGAGGTACATAATGATAAATCTATCTCTCCCTAATGTTTCTTACACCCTCCCCAATGTTACATCATGAGATACCATCTCTCCCTCTCTCTCTCTCCCTCCCAACCTCTCTCTCTCTCTCTTTATTGATTATCTCTCAATTTTTCTCTTCCCCTCTCTCTCTCTCTCTCAGTCACTCACTCAGTCCCTCTCCCTGTCTCTCTCCCAATGCCCCTCTCTTCATTTGTCCCTCTCTCCATATTTCCCTTTATCATTCCCCCACTCTATATTCCTCACTGTCCCTCCCTGGATCCCTATGATGCGCATAAATTCTTTCTATCTCAAAGGCTCATCATAGGCACATTTTTCCACCATGATATAACTCAAGATTTTTATTTTTACCACATTTAATAGTAATTGATGAATATTTTTGTATGTTGCTTAGTGAATAAGTTTTGAGGTTGAATTTTGTGCATACCATACCTTTTTTATCTAATACCAATGCTAAGGGATATGTGTATCATCTAAGAGGTTGAACTCCATGAATGAAGGGAACCTAATGGGGATGATATCCTATAACCAATGGATCGTGTTTGCCTAAGATCACTTCCATCCATGAATCAAGGGACCTTTCCCCCGCTTACTTCTATAGTGTTCTCATTTCACTAATGACTATTCCTTGCCTGCAACAGTTCGAGGTTCATATGAGATTCACTGAGATCTCTTATTTCCCCATTTATCTCCTCAACTCAAGCAAACAGGTAAATTTCTCAAGGATATAAATAGACCTCTAGATTAGGAAGAAAGAGACTATATTTTATTGATATTGTATTGATATGTTGATAGAAAGACTTTCTATTGGAGACTTGGAGATTTTTCTCTTTATATATGGTTAATGTTGATGAAATAAATATGGTCTCGTTCTCAACTTATTAGATTTCTCTCAAGGTTCCTTGTGTTTCTTGGGTAGGTCCCACTCAAGAGGGCTCAAGGAAACTGCTACAATTTACCTTTTTCTTTCCATTTAATGAATTATTAGTTAGTATTTAATTATCTCTTGAATATTAGTATAGTCATGCACTATTAATTATGATTTCTATAAATTTGTCAATAACTAGTTAGTTTTAGTAGGTATTGTGTAGAAAGAGTCAACAATATATTGGGACACCCTTATGTGTTTTCTAAAGGATAGGAACCTCAGTTATACCTTATTTTATTTTATTCGATCTTTGTTGATGCTTCAAACACTCAAACTATATTTTTAGGCTTCTTTTGTTTGCGCCCTATAGGAGTTTCTTGTCAGAGTGTTACAGTTCATGTAGAAGTGTTACAATTCCTTTAGGATTGTTTTATCTCTAGATATGAATTTCTCATATTCTTCTTTTCATGAAAGTAGAAACAAAAAATAATAAGACGTATGGCTTGTTGTGGATTCAAGGGTTAGGCATAAAGTATCTCATTTACTCCATGCACTAGTTTAACTTCTTTAACTACAATTTATATCATGCAGTAGAATGAATTCATGCTTTACATTATGTTTTATTTTCTATGGTTTAGTATGCTTTATTTTATGCCATTAGATTAGATCTCCTTTAATGCCATATAAATTAATTGTTCTTTCAATTTGGTGTTCTTTTTAGTCAAGAAATATTTTAAAATTTCCTTTCGTCATTTATATTCCCTATACATTTTCATACAATTACACCCTTGATCAATCTCAAACCTATACTACTATCATTTCATTCTACATATAGATTTCAAAACACCTCTCAAGTTTGTATGAACCAAGGGTTGAAAGTTAAAGTAAGAATGCAAGGAGGTAATAAAATTATTTTTTCTATTCATGGGCCCATCACCTTCTCTCTTTTTGTCTCTCCTCTCCTCCCTCCCTCAATCCCTCTCTCACCTCCCCCACCCACTACCACACTTTCTCTCCCTCCTTCCTGCACTCATTCTCTCTCTCACTCTCTCTCCCCCCTCTCCATCCCTCTCTCCCTCCCTTCACCTCTCACTCTCTCCCTCTCTCACCCCCCCTCTCTCCCTCTCCCTATGTCCCTCTCTCCACCTACTCTCTCCTCTAACTTTCTCTTTCTATATCTCTCCCTCTCTCTAAATACCTCCCTCTTCCTATATCTCCACCCCCTCTCTCTCCCTCTCTCACTAGATACCTTCATCCTACTCTCTTTACCTATTTCTATCTAACTCTTCCACTCTAATAAACCATAATTCTTCCACTTTTTATCTCTATATATCTATCTATATCTCTCTCACTTTCTCACTCTATCTCTCTGTCACCCCTGTATTTTCCTCTCTACACCTCTCTCCTTGTCTCCCTCATTCTCTCTCTCTCTCTCCAACCAACATTATCCCTCTCTCTCTCTACTCCACTCACTCTCTCCTCTTTTCTCTCTGCATTCCTCCCTCTCCCACCATCTAATCCCCCCCTCTCTCTCTACCCCACTCTCTCTCTAAATTTATTTCCACCTTCCTCCATATTCTACAATCCAAATTTCTCTCTCTCTCTCTCTCTCTCTCTCTCTCTCTCGATTGATTGATCTATTACCCCTCTCCTCCTCCCTTTTCCCCTCTCTTTCTATCTCATTTGTTCCCTATACCTCTCTACCCTACTCCCCCTATCTCTCTACCACCTCTCTCTCTCTCTCTTTATATATATATATATATATATATATATATATTTGTCTCTCTCCACAGCCTCTCTCTATCTATCTATCTATCCACACACCTTGTCTCTCTCTCCTACATGTAACCCTCTCCCCCCCTAAATTTGTATTCCCCTCCCTCTCTCTCTCTATTAGTTCCCCCCTCTCTCTCTTTGGATCTCTCCCTCTATCTCTCACTCACTTTCTTCCCCCATGTCTCCCTCCATCTCTATATCTTCCCCTCTCTTTCCAATCCCCCTCCCTCTCACATTCTCTCACTCAATTTTTTCCTAACCCTCTCCTTCTCTCTCCTCTCTCTACCCCTATATACCTCTCTCCATATTTCCATCTCTTTGTTCCCCACTCATGCCCCTATCTCTCTCTTTGTCCATCCCTCAATCCCTCCATCACTCAACCCACACTACCACACACTCTCTCTATTTCTCACTCTAACCATCCTTCCTTCATTCACTTGATCACTCTCTTCCCCCTTTGTGACTCTCCCTCCGTCTTTAACTCTCCCTTATCTCTCTCTCACTCTCCCTATTCTCATCCCTCC
>SNQJ01S0026697.1:0-29650 GCA_010110895.2 Picea sitchensis | reverse complement strand
GAATGTTGCAGATTCATTGAAAAATTCTGTGAGCATAGAAAATTTCTCCTGGTGTAGAGTAACAACGAACATTTCTGCCCTGGATTGTTGACTATATAATCCCCTGGACCCCTGGATGCAAAGAAAACAACAAGTGGGAGAATGTTGGGTATGTGTTATATTCTTTGCATGTGTGTGTGTGGGCAAGTCATATATGAAAATTGCATCTGACGATCCCTCGTAGTAGTCCTTTGTTTGTGCCATGTGCACCGAACACTTTCCTATGGGGTTCCCAGGGGGCGACAAGTATGGCCCCCCTTGGTTATGCGCAGCGTTCGGGGAAATGCCCCGAAATTGTTTTTTGGGTCGTTTTTGTTATTTTTAGCAGTTTACTAAAAATAATCCCAGTTTTATGGATTAGGGTTTTGGTATCTATGAAATACCTAAAAACATTGTATATATTGTATAGTGAATGGTGAAATTCGAGATAATGAATATAAGAAAGGTTTTCCTGGTTGAGGGTTTCAGGTATAAATCTATGTGTACTATGTGAATGAGCCATTGATTAAATTATGTTTTTCTTAAGAATCTATATGCATTCCTTTACTTCACAGGTTTAAAACTTACATGGACCTCTTACGTGTTGAGGGCACTCTTTGTATATTTTTTAGGGCATAAGCCCCGTGATGTATACCGGATTTATATTTTTTGAGGCGTTCGCACCCACCGATGTACTATGACACTTAGGGATATATATCTATATCTATATATATATATATATATATTATGTATTTATGTCTTATGGATCACATTTTTACAAATGTATGTACATCTGTATGTGTGTGCTTTTTTTCGTGTGTGTGTAATATGCCAATATAATACTTAATTAGCTAGAGTATCTTTCATTTGATTTAATCTCCTAGGAACATGGATGTATGTTATGTAATCAAAGAGAACTTCTAAGAGATGTACCCTAAGTAATCGTCAGTGTAAAGTAAGAGATACCATATGAAAGAGTGTCACTAAGAAACTCTATCACTGCATTGTACTCGACAACATTGTTTGTGGCATCTCCTAGACAGATACCTCCAGAAGATAGCAATTGGACTTGAGGTGTGAAAATCACCCAAGCTATGGAAGAAAGCCTTCGAGTGTGTTGGATAACACCGTCTGCAAAACCAACAAACACCTCTAATTCACTTGAAATCATCCATGGTGAAAAATGACATCAATAATGACACGTCCATAAAACACAAAGACAAAAAAACTAATTGTATAAGAACTATACATATGTACAAGAAGTTACACAAGACAACTCACCTACAAGTAATACTTCTTGAGGTAAAGCCCATTTCTAGGCTCTTCCAAAGAATTTCCCTCATAGTCAACCACATGATAAGCATCGTTCTTTAGAAACTCCTTCACGATGAAAGGTACGAACCACATGGGTTTGAAATTTCCTTCAACCAAGGGATCCTTGTCTTGGTTGTAGACCAGGACAAGGTCTCCTTCGAGGAAAATCTGAGGACAAACGGACCGATCATACTGACACTTGACATGTTTCTTGTGAGCCTCATTGTCCAAGGCTACATCATGACGTTTCTCATCAAGTTTCTCGAGATATAATAAGCGTTCCTCAAGAGGTGAAGTGTCTGGAAATAACTGTACTGCCAAATTTAGAGATGGGATCTGACACTCTATAGGCAAGACTGCTTCCATCCTATAAATGAGTTGAAAAGGTGAGAAACCAATGGCATTCTTTACAGACGTTCAATAATCCCATAACGTCGAGTACAACATAATATGCCAATTTGACTTGGAATAATTTATTGTTCATTGTAGAATGGTCTTGAGGGAATTATTTACATCTTCCACCTGACCATTCACTTGTGGGTAGTTGGGTGATGAATTCTTTTTCCTCAACCGAAGCTTTGATGTTAACTTGGACATCATTTTGTTCTGAAAGTGACTGCCATGGTCAGTGACAATCTCCTTCGGGATGCCAAACCTTGCTATTATCTGGTTAAAAAGAAAGAGAGTTCTTGTCTCTACATCATTATTAAATTTTGGCATAGCTTCGACCCACTTTGTGAAGTAGTCTACTGCTACGATGATATAGCGATGCCCCCTGGCTGAAGGGGGGTGGCATGTAGTAAAATCAATCCCCCACTTGGTGAAGAGACCGACAATAATGACGAGAAACATGGTAGTGGGATGTTCCCTCATCTTCTGAGAGAAGATATGATATGGGTTGCACTTCTTGACCGATTTAACACAATCCTTGATTAACGTCGGAAAAAATTAACCAACTCGTAGAATATTTTGGGTTGTTGCCAACCTAGACAAATGACCACCACATGCTCCATTATGGCATTCGTTAAGAATGAGTTTCTCTTCTTCGTGAATGAGGCACCGATGAAGGATGCAATCTACAACTCGATGATACAAAGTGTCATCGAGTATGAGATATTTTCGTGCATGATGGAATATACGTCGACACTCATCGCGAGAAGAAGAAGTGGGGAAATTAAAAGTCTAGAGACAGATTATTATATCTCCATACCAGAGGTCCGAAGATGAAATAAGAAAAATGATCTCTCTTAATCGGTGATTCTTCGGTTGTAACAACACTTGATTCAACCAAAAGTTATGAGATAAGTTCGACAAAGACCAATGAATTTTTGGATTTTGCGGAAACAAAATCCAAGTCAAATTCCTAGAGGATAACAATCCATATACTGATATTTCCACCAATGACGTGTCATGCCAAAACGTATTGAAACATATTCACAATGCCAACGACAATGGTCTTATGAAGAACAATATCATGACGGAACCATTGGAAAACATGCACTGCTTCCAACGCAAGCTTCTCAACATGGGAGTAGTTGAGTTCTAGTCCAACCAGGCCTCGACTCAAGTAATAAATTAGATTTTCTTCAAGCAGATTGTCTTCTCGAACCAAGAACATATTGATGGTCATCTCTGTAGTGGCCAGGTACAATAAGAAATATTTGTTATAATTGGTAGGCCAGAGTAGAGGGGAAAATGTGAGGGTGCATTTCAACGCTTCAAAAGAGCGTTGAGTAGATTCGCCCCAACAAAAAGGGACTCCCTTCCTTAGTAAATGCATGAACCCTTTAGTGATATTAGCATAGTTTGCGATAAAACGTCGAAGAATGTTCGTTTTTCCCTATAAGATTTGAAGCTAAGGGATTGTGCATGGGGGAGGCAACTTAACTATCACCTCAACCTTTAGAGGATTGACCATGATCCCTGTTGTCGAAACTATGAAATCTAGAAGATGACCTGACATCACGCATAAGCTACACTTTTTAGGATTCAAGCGAATCTGATAATAGAGACATCACTCAAAGATTAGTCAGAGGTGAGTGAAATGATCAACTCTATTATGATATCGTGATGCAAAATCATCAAGATAAGCCTCAACTATATGTCTAAGGTAGTGGAAGGAAAAAGACATGGCCCACTGAAAAGTAGATCCAGCATTCTTTAGGCCAAAAGGCATCTTACGATAAGAAAATGTGCCCCACAGATAGATAAAAGTTGTTTTATGTTGGTCCTCAAGTTTGATATGTATCTGGTTGTATCCCGAAAAACCATCCATGAAAGAAAAGACCTCACAACCTATGCATTCATCAACAATCTCATCAATGAATGGGGTGGGGAAATTATCCTTTGGACAGGCCTTATTTAAATCATGGAAGTCCATACACACATGAATCGTACCCTGATTTTTGTTGACCGGAACGGGATTTGAAACCCATCGAGTCAACTGAATGGGGTAGATGAAACCATCTTTAAGATGTTTCTCTACTTCATCCTTAATAGTTGTCGATTTCCTAGGATTAACCAGACAAACATTCTATCTGACCGACTTGGTGTTAGGGTAAGTTGTTATCTCATGTTCCACAATTCTTGGATCAATGCCTGGAATTTCCTCGTAATACCAGGAAAAAACGTCGCAGAATTCTTTAAATAAATCTGTATAGATCCGAATCTCTTCACGAGAGAAGTCCTCTCCAAAGAATAAATTCTACATGACATTAGGGGTTCTGTAGATGTCAATAGGTATCATTTCAACGATAGTTTCCATATTACCCTTGACATAAACTGCGTGTGTAGCCAGAGGATTAATAGGACAAGACCTGTCTCCATTCATAGTCAACACTAATTCACCTACCTCTATTCTTATTAACTCCAGGAGAAAATAATATATGTGATGGAGATCATCCCAGTGTCTCTCTGGACTGGTAAATTCCTCTATAATTTCCTCATCTGAGGGAAATACCAAGTCTAAAGAATCAATAGTGGCTAGGGAATCTTGTGCCCAAATAGGCTTGAGAACTGGATCTAACTCTTGTGTGGGAGTCGGATCGAGGTTGGTTGAATCTTGTTGGACAATACCATATCCTAATTTTGTCGCGGAAAAAGGAATGGACATGCCAGGATACCCTGTCCCTTCCATCGAAGTCGATGGGGAAGGAAGAGTCCATAGACCGTTAAAGTAAGTCATATGGAATGATGACACTTGAAATATTTCATCCCTAAGCTGGTCAATGATAGCCGATATGAACTTGACATCATCGGAAGGAGGCGGGTAATTGAAAGTAACCATCAAAGGTGGGCACAAACCAACCCCCACATTGACAACACCGGGATGACGATTATCAATCATCGGGACTGTGGATGCTCTTGATGAAGGGTCAGGTCTAGAGAAGGACAACTGGCCAATGGTTACGATTCGACCCTCGTGTGGAAACAATAAGAACTGAAAACTTGTGGAAATCACTGCATGAATAGCATAGGTCCAACTCCTTCGTAACAACAGGATGTAGTCGAGAGACCCATTGACCGATTCAAATTCAACGCACACGATCTTCCCTCCTAACAGCGCAGGAAAAGAAGGGATGATTCCATGTGGTATGAAAGAAGGATTGTCAAAAGCAGTAAGAAGAGTAGATGACAGAGAAAAAATGGGTTGGCCATTGGCCTTCCAACATGCCAACAACATCACGCAAGTCGAGGTGCCCTCATCAACCACCGTGCAGAAAATATTCTGAGTAAAATATTTCATGGGGTGAGCCACTACTATCTAAAACACAACGTGGTAAGAGAGATGAGGTTTCAATTCATTCATACCAAGAACAACCATTCCTGGATTACAAGTCTCAGTAGAGCCCAAAGCAGACAATAAATCCTTTCTTTGTGAAGGGAATCTCTGGAGGACCTCCAAAGAAGACATCACGCAAGGGGTTTGTGACAAATCCTCCACCATAGAGTAATTTTGGGTGGCCCTCGCATTTAGATTATGTGAAGCTTTATTGGACGCCCCTTTTGGGATACATGTCATTGTTTCTCCCATCGTCTTCTCAATCTGGAGATGAACAAATAAGTTTATGACTTCTTTACCCTTTTCAATAGATTCTGGCATTTTGTAGTTGTGTTCCCCAGGTGTTATTTAACCGTCACCTTTCATCATATAAATGTTCATGGTCGAGGGATGACTAGAAGACAGAGAGGGTCCCTGACTGCCCCCATTTGTGCTCGAAGAGGCTTGAGTCAAATGTTTCCCATGTGTAAATGGGTTTGTTAACACAGGTGGTTGTTGTTGCACCAATAACTTCTGGGCCTCTGCAAGCCAAGGGCTCAGGTGATTCGGATGGTATTCCATGAAAAGGTTACATGGATACTTTGATATTATTTTCTCTGTGTTTCCCCCACCAACATTTTTGGTGGGTTTCTTATCCCCCTTACCCTTCTTATTTTATTTTATTTTCTTCCCTTCAGGCTGTTGGTTGGCCTTTGGGTTCGTTGACTGCACATTGTGTACATCTCACATTTGAGTAGGGGGAGCAGTCGATCCATAGGTTTGGTTGGTCGTTGTCTACTATATTGACAATTGTCGCAATTGATTTGACAGCTGATCAATGGGATTTTCTTGTGTTGAACCAAATATACCATCGACATGTGGTCCATACTTGTGTCTGGCCTTATCAAGGATGGACCATGGCGCATCTGGAAAAACCTTATAGAGTAAACTAGACTTAGAGTATATCAGTTCAATCTATTGAGCTCTCATTATCGCCTCTTCCTATGAAAACACTCTCAATGTTGCAACGTCCTTAGATAACTAAGGTACCAAAGACTTAAGGAACCACTCCAGCAGGAAAGCCAGTGGGACCAATACTTTTATCAAACTCTTCTGATGCCACCATTCTCGGATGTGATTCAAGATATGATCATCCTTTGTTTGCTCAAAGTTGGCTAGCAATTCAGTGTCGGCATCGTATCTCATAGCTAGTTGGAAATGGTTTATGAAAACCATTTCCAAATCTCTAAAGTAAGAGTATCTTGAGTGGTCGAGCTCGATGTACCATTTCGTGACACCCTTGATAAGAGTGCATTGAAACAGGCACAACTATACAGAGTTGTCTCAAAGTGATTTCAACGAATATCCAAGGGAAACTTGGTCGACATGGGAGGCCAATGCGAATCGTGACAAATTGGGTCGTTTAACAACCTTGACAAGTCTCGAAAATGTAGCATTGCCAGAAATGATATCTTGGGCTTTTTACTAGGTACAGAAAGAAAGGATCCTGGAGTTTGACTGGCATTAGGTTGTCAGGAAACGTTGGGCTCTTGACCAGGGTTCTGGTAAATACCATGGCCTTGGCCAATGAACGGATACTACGTTTGTTGGGACATCATAGACTGATTCCTTTAATTGGACGTTGAGGGCTGGGCAAGGATTGCTCCCTGTGTTGTGTTCCAATTATTTTAGAAAGGGTTTCCCCCTGTCAATCCGAAAAGAACAAGTACTGATCCTTTCCCGGGGTTCCATTGACCATGGAAGGGGTTTCCCCCAGTCGACATCCCTGACGAGGGAATTTCTCCCTGCCATGGATTCCAGAGTCCTTGTGAGTATACGACTCCTGTTTTTCCCCCCTGTGTAGGAATAGTACCGTGCACAAGATTTTGTTTTCCAAAACAAGGGTTGCCACTAGCTGACACGGTAGCTTACGAGAAATCATTATTACCAAACACGTCGAACAAAGAGAATGACATTGAACCCACCAGTGTGGTCTAGGAAGAAGGTCCTAGATTGCTTTCTTTGAACAAGTTGCAATTCATGTTCGACCTGACAGGTTACTGGGGAGCACCATCGAGTGAAGGGGACAAGGGAGGTATATGACACCCGCTGTAAGGGATAATTTTATAGAGGGTTGAGGTGCCCCCCATGGACCCTTTCAAAGGATGATTTGAGCTCCCTTCCCTGAGATCCATGGTCTGTAGGGTGGAGTAGGTGAGGAAGGAGTTCGTATCAAATTCGGGCATCCCGTTTGAAAACGGAGGGCTCGTCGCACTCTGTGTGAATGGAGCAGTGATCACCGCCATAGACGAAATCAGACCACTACCCAAAGTAGAGGTCTTCGATACCATGGTGGTCAGGACTAGCGAAGGTGGGCTAGGAGGCATAATTTCACCAATGGTGGCAGTCGTTGAGGGAGTGTGAGGACTCCCTAACGAAGTAGCAACATTTGCTTCCATATCTTCTTGCAAGACTATCTGATGCTCGTGATGAGTTACCCTTGGAGGGGAAACCTGTATCAAGAGTGGCACTGACAAGTCAGTGATCAGAGGGTTAAACATCCCAAGAGATTCCACTCCAAGGTTAGAAATGGTCAGTTCCTTTGGATTTGAGTGTTCCCCTCTTGGAGTTGGCTTGTGCACAATTTCCTACAGCCTGGTCGCATCGAATGAGCCTTGTTGTTCAAGTCTTCGCTATAATGGTGGCGTTGGTGGCTCCAAAGTAATCGACGGTAGGCCCTGAAGCCTTCGCAACCGACAGAGCTCTTAATCTTCCACTTTGTGAGAATATCAATGACACAGTAAAGGTTTTACTAACATTTGAAAAAAAAGCACTCACTATAAAAGTTCCTATAAGATAGAGAAATAAAAATAATATCTAGTTGGAAGAACAGTTATGCCATCCAACACTAGAGCAACTTACTGGTGCAAGTGAAACTCAAACATGGAAGCACCCTTCGGGTATACTCTCCAAAGAGTGGCCCGATGTCTTCCCTAGGTACTATGGTATACCCCCACAGTCACCTATATAAGTCCCTAGAATAAAGGAAACTATGTTACTAGCTCGTGAACAGTCACCAGGAGGGTACAATCGACAGTTAAGTGGACTGCAATGAGTACGGTAACAAATCTCGAAACCTACCAAGGGTATCATAAGAAAGTGGTCTAGAAGACAACTGAGGATCTCGACAGATTCAGGGTCCATGAAGATCTGTAGGGAAATGAAACCAATAGTATCCCATGACAAGTCCTCAATATGTGTTCCCCACTATGCTTGGTCTGTATTTGGAGGGGTTATCTATGCTACCTTTCCACACATGACCTCTTGTTTATCCCCTGTGTTAGAGGTAGGTCCTGGATAACTTTCACATTTACTAGAAATTTTACACTCCCTAACTCTGACTCCAATGTTTGTTTACAAGCCTTGAAGAGTTTCCTCTCATACCTAATTCAAGGCTCTATCCTAGACTAGTTGATTGACCCTACAAACATAAAGTCTAATAAATTTTAATTTTAGCGTTAATTTTAAATGACTTGTTATAACTCAAGGAAATGGTAGTGAAACTAGTGATGTGTATGGGACATGAAGAAGGAGAAAAAAATGAAAAATGAAAGAAAATTTACTTCTAGTTAATCAATAAAGATTTGCAACTAACTCTTTAACCAAATTTTTGTAACTAACTTTTTCTAAGATCTTTTAAAGGAAAACCTAAAACAAAATTTCGCTCGACTACGAGCTACTTTATGTTCTAAGAAATCAGTAAAGAACTTAAGAAAATAACTCCTTTCCTAATATGAAAAATAACTAACCCAACTACTTAACCAAACAAGGAAATGAAATCTTTTTCTTTTTTTTTATGCTTCAAACAAGAAACTTGAAATGGATTCTTTTTCTTTTTCTTTAAAGCAAGTGAGAGGGGAAAAAGTGAAAAACAAGACAAGACTGAAAACTGACCTATGGCCCACTGCGGATCGTAGGGAGTCTGTAAAGACACCAAACAAGGTCATCAAAAAACTCAAAAACTTGCCTAAGACCCTTTTGAAGTAAACACAAGAAATCTTTAAAGAGATAAGAAAACTGACATCCAACCTAAGCTTCGACTGTAAAAACCAAAGACATTGTACTTAATCAAGAAACCCTGAGAGGTAAAACTTCAATAAGGGAAGAGGTTGACTGCCTCTTCTTAAAAAAAAAAAATTGGACATAGGAACGTTATTGATACTTAAGAAGCCTGCATATGTACACGGGCTATCTATAAAGTAGGGCACGTATGTACACGTGTTGACCCACAACAGGAGGCATACACCTCTGTATTTCTTGAAAAAATGAAAAACACACACAGACTGATAGGGCAGGGATAACTGGTATGGCACCAATAGGTGACCAGAATCCCTTAAAGACTCAGTGGACACAAAAAGAAACTCAAAAGGTATAAAACCAATCAAACACCTAAAAAATCCCCTAAATCCCTAGAGGCTTCCCCAGTATGGTTTCCAGATCTTATATAGTGGGAAAACCCCCCTATGGACTACACTAGGGTTCAACATGTAGGAAAATCACAACCATATAAAAGTATCCTACTTTTCTAACTACCCAAAGGTATCCCAGACTCATACATGAAATACAAAGTAAGAAGGATTAGATAACTTTACCTTTTGCTCCACGTCTGGTGTCGATCCTCTCATTCTTGATAACTTCGTTGACTGCAAACCTCCTGCCAAGGCTAGCCTACATTCAAAAATAGATAAATAGGAAACTACAAACATGCATTTCATATATAAATCATGGGTTAGATGTTAGAATAAAACATTAATCAAATGAAAACATTAGACACATCATATTGTTAGAATATGAAAGATTGTGTGCTCGTTTTACCATTCACAATACCCTTGTCACCCAACCATAGGCCGAAGCCACCCTCCGAGCACCTTAACCTTGATAGAGAATCACTCTAGAAGAAAAACCTAGGCTAGGTAGCTAAACAAAGGGTAGTGCACCTTTCCTCAAGGATAGAGCATCACAGAGAGTTGATCAGATAGTCCAAACCCTAGCCAAGAGATAGTCCAAGCGTAACTACTAGTTACAAAAGATGCAATGGTAGCTCTCCTCCAAACCTTTTCACAAGACTGCAACCGTACTGCGCAGAACTAGCTCTCTGCAACTGCTGAGATGATGTCAAATGAGAGTCTGGAGCCCTGTATTTATAGTGGCTCTGGCAGACTTACTGGGGACGACTTCTGCTTCTAGGTACCTGTCTGTTCAGTATATATTAATTCTTCTAGACAAATTCTTCTCTTGGAGGCTAATAACCTAATACATATTATCTTCTTGAGTCGACAAGTATTCTAGGGTTATTATCCAACTCATTAGGGTTTCTCTTGCTTCCCAGAGTCTTATATTCTCGTCAGGTTCACACGTGGAGGTAAATACCTCCTGCAGCTACCATAATATCAACATTCCTTCCTAGCTAGGGAGGTATATAGGTAATGGTCTTGAGCACAAAAACATATCATTCACCTGGTAGTATCAACATAGTTGTATAGACTAGATAATGAGCACCATCATCATCATCAGTGTCATCATCTGCATCATCTCTTGAAACCATACTCTATCTAAGTAATCAGACTTGATGCTCACTCCACATAATGATACAAGAGCGATTCTTCTAGTCTAGAAGAGTAAATGCTCTGAACCATTTTTCCGTCTGGAAAATCTATGTTCATCATTCATCTGGATGATGATTATCTCCACTAAATTGTTGATAGTATTCAATACAAGCAGAAAAAAAATAGAACACAACCATATCTATCCATAGTAGTACATAACTACAATCCATTGGTACACTACCACACCAAGTAACACATAAGTACTTGATCAGCAACATATAGTCACAAACAATGGAACATATCCACCACAGTAGTATACATCTACTGTCATACAATATTCATAACAATCATCTGATACCAACCTACACAGAAACAGTGTTATGATATAAACTGAATCATCTGGGCCAATCTCTCACTCATGTCTGTGAGATATGAAAGAATATCTTCCCTCGGAGTATAACACTGAGATATCTAGACTATTCTTCTCAAGAAAGGAGGAATAAATTTCATGTATTATGAACCTGGACCATTCCCCACCCTAGGCCATTATTCCTACACTAATCAAAGTGCACCCTGGAGAGAATGTATAAACCATAAGGAATGCTTCTCCCTGATTGTTGAGCCTGGACCATTCCCCACCCTGAGCCATTCCTCCTACACTAATCAAAGTGCACCTTGGAGAGAATGTAAAAACCTTAAGGAATGATTGTCTGGACCATTTCCTCTATTAACCACAAGAGGAAAAAATTGTCCTGTATCAACCTCCAAAACATACCATTCCTCATGTTAACCACAATGAGAAATCATTGTCCGGCGAGGCAGACCAGTCTTCTTGAGTAACCCTCAATAAGAGAGACTTCCCTAGACCACTCCCCATGTTAAACACAATGGGAATTCATTGTCTATGATACATCAGCAATATGTAGCATTTCCCATGTTAACCACAATGGGAAATCGCTATTCATCAGAAATCTCAATCCACTTTCCGAATAGGAAATCATCTATCCAAGATGGACTATTTTTCAATCTTGAAAACGAATGTCTTCAATAATATTTTCAGTGCTCCCTCCCAACTTGGGAGTCATCTCTTCCTTTTTTAATAACGAAGTTGTTTCCACGAGCTCTAGCTTGAGTATGCAAACTCTTTCATATTGGATAGAAGATTTACCAAAATGTTTGCTTATTTGCTCATATGTGGAGATATGTATTGGAGAACCACTTTATCCTTTCTAGACTTTATCACGGATAATGTAATGCTTGATTTCAAATGTACTTTAGTTTGGAACACTGTGAAGGATTTATGTAGCTCTGGACAATAGAGTATATCATAGTTGGAAAACTGGAACATATCCATGTGGCACTTCTTTTGTCATCATGAGATCTGAGCAACTGAGTAATCATCTTGATGTTATAGGAAGTATTCACCACACTTCTACTGTGCATTGGAGGTTCTCCACCAAGTTATATTCTTCTATTTGCATTCGAGGGTCTCTTTCTGGTATGCCTCAAAGTCTTGAGATTTATCTTCATACGCTCTTTATTCAATTTCTCTGAAGAACATTCTTTGTATTCATCTGATGTAGAAATCCAACTTATGGATGTTGCAGATGATATAATGACTCATGTAGAGATAAGTCTGGTTTACTGGAACAAGTGATCATCATAATATTCTCACTCCATCTGGGAGAATCTCTCGTTTTGGATCTCACAATGCTTTAATTCACAAGTCTTCCATACACTGTTCTTCATCACGACTTTCAGTTCCTCTGCTTGATTTCTTTTATTGGGTTTACATCAGGCTGACAATCTTGTGATTCTTGATACAATGACTGGTTGTTTTGGCTTCTCTTTCTTTCTTGGAATCTTCATGTGTTTCTTTAGTTCTCGGGTTCATGGAGTTTCTTATAGGTTCCATGCCCTAAATATTCTATCATAGGATCACGGATGTGGATGAACAACCAGGGATACTTCAAGGCTTCTCTTTGAAGAATATGTATTGTCTTTCATGGCTGCTATCATGGATATTTACTTCATCATCTTCAATGGATCATAGGATTACCTCCCTCCTAATCCTTGCTTCATGTATGAATGCATATAATCGACTCCCTCCATCTAACAAAGTCCAAACTTCCATCTGCATCCTTATTGTCTTGTGCAATATATAATTGGTTTTCTTGTCTAACAGAGTCCACGCTTCTGTCTTATTGTCTTCTACAAAACGTCATAAGTCTTTTTCCAATTTCTTCTCGATTGTTGACTTCTTTCTGTCTTTAGTTCTTCTAAGTCTCTTCATGATTGATTCATCTTATCTTGCAATAGATTCCACATGATTTGTATTTCATCCTTTCATGTGTATTATCTAATGATATCCATTCTTATCTTGTTGTTATTCCATAGGTATAGTTATTCTTGGAACACATTATCTTCCAAGAGATAGATATAAAAGATATGTACAGAGACAATGCAAGCGAGATATGTACAAGAAATAAGAAGAGTTTTGTTACCTTTAGAAGAAGAAGTCTCTTCCATCCTGCTTAGTCTTCTTTGTAGGTTCCTTTTCTTCGGAAATTGATGTTTCGTGTTTCTCCTTCCTTTTCTTTAGCTTGGGACAATGACTCTTGTAGTGACCATACTTTCGATAGTTGAAGCATTGTACTTCTAAAATGTCTTTCTCTTGATTTGGCTTCCTCCTTGAACCAAACTTCCTTTTGTTCCTGAACTTCTTGAATCTTGCTGTGAAGGCTTGATCATCGTACTTCTTTTGGGGTTTCTCTTTTGCACTGATCCTTGATTCTTCTTGAGCACAACAAGTCCAAATTTCTTCAAATGTCGAATACTCCTTTCTTGTGTTCATGGTTGTGGTAAATGCATCCCACGTCTTGGGAAGACCATTGAGTACTATGTTTACCAACTCCTTCTCTAAGATGATTTCTTCAATAGCTTCTAGTTGATCTCTTAACTGAGAAATTATCACAAAGTATGATGTTATGATGTCATCATCATTCATCTTCATGTCACGGAGCTCATTCTTCATACTCATTACTTGTCCAATGTTTCTGACTGAGAAGAGGTTTATCAGGGCATCATACATCTTCTTTGATGAGTCAATATGGGAGATGTAATATATCAAGTGGTATTTGATAGAATCCACTATGATACTCATGGAATTGATATCATTGTATTTGAACTTCTTCGTAGCTGCAACGTTCTACGGTTACTTCTCTTTTCCTTCTTCAAACACTGGTTCCGCGATCTTTCCTTTCACGATATCAAACACTTTATTCTTGGCAAGGATGAGGTCAATCCTTGTCTTCCATGCTCTGAAGTTAGAGGCTCCATCTAACTTATTGTCTGACTTCATAGTATAAGTCATGGATTCTTTGACTTGGTCAAACCCTAGATTTGACCACAAACTGAAAACTTCATGTCTTCTCTTGTTGAGAGTTTCAAGAGATGTGCTAGGATAGGGCACACTAATCTATCTGGAGATTAGGTCAATCCCTTCACTTAAGGTGCCTCAATAAGAGGATTAGGGTTTCTACAACTGCTCCTGCTAGTAACCTTAGCGGCAGTGTCTTGGAAGCTGCTTTTGCTAGTAACCCTAGCGACAATTCCTTAGTGAGGTCAATATCCTAGCGGTTGTGTTTCCTTCCAATGTTTAGAATGAATGAAGGATATTGTGGGCCCATAACCTGTTAAAATATGAAATATTGTGTGCTCGTTTTACCATTGACAATACCCTTGCCACCCAACCATAGGCCAAAGCCACCCTCCGAGCACCTTAACCTTGACAGAGAATCACTCTAGAATAAAACCCTAGGCTAGATAGCCAAACAAAGGGTAGCACACATTTTCCCAAGGATAGCGCATCAAAAAGAGCTGATTAGATATTTCAAACCCTAGCCAAGAGATAGTCCAAGCATAATTGCTACCTACAGTAGCTGCTACAACAACTCTCCTCCAAACCTGCGCACAAGACTGCAACTACACTATGCAGAAATGGCTCTCTGCAACTGCTGAGATGATGTAAATGAGATACCGGTGCCCTGTATTTATAGTGGTTCTGGCAGACTTACTGGGGCTGAATTCTCCTTCTGGGTACCTGTCTGTTCAGTATATATTAACTCTCTTGGTCGACTTCTTCTCTTGGAGGCTAATAACCTAATACATATTATCTTCTTGAGCCGACAAGTCTTCTATGGTTATTATCCAACTCATTAGGGTTTCTCTTCCTTCTTGGAGTCTTATATTCTCACCAGGTTCACATGTGGAGGTAAATACCCCCTGCAGCTACCATAATATCAACACATATTTCGGGACAGGAAAACTATTTCTTTTATTGATATCACAAGGTTCACTTACAACAAGGTTGACGAGTGCTCCATGAACCTGGTCTGAGATCCTCTTCACCGAGCTCCAAGTGCACCTCCGTGTATCTTTCTCCTCTCAACCTTCTCTTTGGGAAATGGAATGGGCTTATAATGGAGGAAAAAGGGAAAAATGGGGAATTCTGATGCAATTCTCTCAACAAGGCTGCAAATACTTGGGGTAAGGAAGGGATGTGAAATGGGAAGAGTTTCATTGTTATTATGCTTGGCTTGGGAATGAGACCCCAACACCTTCTTTTATATGAAAAAAGGATGTTTATTCGATTGGGTGACGGGCTATAGGCGGTGGATTAGTTGGGAAACTACTTGCAACTTTCTAATTTTTTCAACTTTTGCAAGTATACATGGGTTGTAATGGTGCAACTAGCGTACATACATGGTCTGTAGCGGTGCAGTGAGTGTGTGTACGTGGGAAGTAGTGGTGCAAGGTACTTACATCTTCAAAAATAGTGTTTTTAAGAAGAGTAACTCAGTCATGGCTTGGCAAAAATAGCAAGTAAGAGGGCCAAATGTCAGGTATGCATGTATGGAGAAATTTAGGGTTATAAAAACTAGCCACAAGGGGAATTTTTGTCTATGGTAGATCAACAATATATTGGAGAATTTTCATTATGAAAATGATTTTCCGATCTTGACCATTTTCTGAACTAGAAAATGCCTTTCCTTCAGAAATATCAAACCAATTTCTGAACTGGAAAGGAACTTCTCATCCTGGACCACTTTTCGAACTGAAAAATGATTGTCCATAAATAAATAACATATCAGTGCTTCCTCCCAACCTGGGAGTAATATCTTCCTTTTTCAATAAGGGATCTATCTCCACGAGCCCCATCTTGTTTCTTAAGTACACAAACTTTTCATCTTGGAAATAGGATTTAACAAAATATCTTCTATATGTTCATCGGTGTATATAAATTGGAGAACCACTTCTCTCTTCTGGACTTTATCAAAGAGAATATACTTCTTGATCTCAATGTACTTCATTCTGTAATGGAACATTGTTTTTCTATGAAGGATTTGCATAGCTCCGATCATTACAATATTTCATGGTTGAATTCAATACTTTTGTTTCCTTCTAGCTCATGACGTCGTGGAAAAACTCAAACTGAGACATATCCAAGTAGCACTTCTTCTCTGATCATGAGAGTTTGTCATGCAATAGAAATCCATCATCACAAATTCTGAGTAACCATTATAATACACTGTTTTTGTCATAGAAGTTTTTCACCACGCTCGTGTTTTATATAATATACCATGCATCAAGTTGATTGAATCCATACAAGGTATTCTTATATCTTCATACATGGGTCTCTTTTTGGTATAACCTTCTTTCTCAATTTTCTTTATTTGGGAAGAACTATATTTTATATGAAATTCCAATCCATGGATATTGTTGGAGTTACTTCACACACACCTAGGATTTATTTTTCCTAAGGTTTTTCCTTTTTTATTATTTATAATTAGTCATTATCCAGTCTCCTATATTTTAGGGGAGAATATTCCACCTGGAGAATATTTTCTTTCAGTTGACACTACAGTTTGACTAGTTGAGTTGAGTTTAGATGTTGCATCATTTTTGTCTCCATGCAACATTGGGATCATCACCATAATGACACATTACCCTTGATTCCTTGATCTACTCCTCACTAAACTCTGTTCAGTCAGTTAATTGAAGACTAGTTGACTAGTTAACTCAGCTAAGTGGCAGTTCACTACCGTAACTGCCTCTGAGACTAGACTAGGTGGCAATTTAGTCCTATAACTATTGGTGTGTGTCCAGATCACTTTATAACACCACTAGGGTGCATTGGTTCTTCTCCAGTGCATATTCATTGACTTATACAAAGTATATCATGTGTAAATTATTCATTATCCATTATGGCAAATTTGTGCATTGGTTCTCCTCTAGTGCACATTCATTGAGTTATACATAGTATATCATGTGTAAATTATTCATTATTCATTATGGTTAATGTGTGGATTGGTTCTCCTCCAGTGCACATTCATTGAGTTATATAGAGTACATCATGTGTAAATTATTCATTATTCATTACGGTTAACATGTGCATTGGTTCTCCTCCAGTGCACATTCATTGAGTTTTACAAAGTATATCATGTGTAATTTATTCATTATTCATTACGGTTAATGAGAATTATTCTATTCTTTCTCTCCTTCTTATTTCTCAAATTATCTCTGAAAATGTGTGTACTATTGTGTATATAGATCTATTTTGTGCAGGTTCAACAAATTTAAATGGTATTAGAGCCGACGTAATTCTAATCAAAAGGTAATCCAAATTTTTTTGTAGGTACAAAAGATTGAAAACAACGAAAATATGGATTTCCAAAAAGAATTCATTCTTACACCTTACAACTACTTTGCAAGGAAGGATAAAAAATCCATACATCTCTGAAATAGAGGATTGTACATGTTAAACTTGAATACAGGTACATAACCTACATCATCCATAGAAAAATCCAATTATTTAAATCGAATGGACGAAGCACTCGAAACAATTTGCAGTCTTATTTGTCCTGATCTCCTTTTTCACATATATTCATGTAAGAATCCCAATGAATCCTGGACCACCTTGGAATGGCTCTTTTAAAAATAGGATGATATGAGGGGACACTTGCTAGAGGTGGAACTTCTCACATTGGATTCAAAAAGTTTCGACAATATGCAATATTTCTTTACAAAATTCAAGGATTTACTGTCGCAACTCAAAGATTGCAGGGTTGATAAATCTAAGGAGGAGAAACAAATGGTTATCACCATTCTCTCCAAACTTGGTCCTGAATTCTCTATATTTGTATCCAAATTCCATACTCTCATATTCTCCTCTTGAGCCACTTGGAATATTCCTTCTCTTGAGTACTTTATCGAATCCCTGACACAAGAGAAAATCAAGCTCATCAACATGGGTAAAATAAAAGGCCCAAAGGCACATGAAATTACTGTGCAATATGGCAGCCATAAATATCAGAAATATAAATATAAAGAAAAAATGAAAGATCATGCACATCCGAAGAAGGAAGGGTACACAAAACCTTTCACGGATGCCTCCAAATCCAAAGGGGGAAAGGGAAGAAAAGAGGAGAAATGCATGTACTGTCACAAAGTATTCCATCTAGAATCCGCATGCATGCAAAAACAAAAAGATCTAATGTCTCAAATACTTTATCAAAATAACATTGGAGATTGCATCCCTGAGGGTTCCAAGAAGAAGAAGCCAGAAGATATGAATCCCAAGAAAGGAAATTCTATCCATGCCTTGATTTCCATTAACACCTCTCCTGATGCTTGGATCATAGATTCAGGAGCATCACATCACATGGCTGCCTCAAAATAAATCTATTCTTCATTGGATGCATCCAAAGTTCCTCCGATTTTGATGCGGGACAACTCTTATATTGAAGTCACCAACAAAGGAAGGATTGAACTCACCAATGGAAGCTTTGATAATGTGTTTCACGTTCCCAAAATTTTCGTCAAACTTATCTCTATGTATCAGATGACGAATTCCAGCACTAGAAAGAAAGTCATATACACACCATATTTCATGGATATCTATGACATGCAAACCAACAATAGGGTTTCTACGAATGAGGTAAGTCATCAATCTATATTGTATACATTTTCTGAATTCATTGATCCCGATTCTGCTTTACTGCTTACTAATGCCGATGAAAGTAGTAGGATATGGCACGAAAGGTTTGGAAATTTGAATTTCATATACATGCAACAAATTAGCAAGAAAATATCGGTTGATGGTCCAACATACATCCATTTCTCCAAGGGAGTATGCAAGGGATATGTTCTTGGAAAACATCCTCAAGAGAAATTTGACAAAGGAAAGTCTCAAAGAGATTCTGCACCTTTAGATTTGATCCATAGTGACCTTATGGGTCCTTTTCCACATCCATCCAGCGAGGTTTTTTCTCATTTTTGTTGATTATTTGTCATGTTTTACATGGATCTACTTTCTTAGGAAAATATCTAAGGTATTTCAACACCTCAAATATTTCAAAGCCTTGGTTGAGACACAGTCTGGAAAGAATATCAAATTCCTAAGAACTAATAACGAGGGATAATATGTAAATCATGAGATCCATAATCTGTTCCATGAGGCAAGGATTCAGTTGCTGCACACAGTTCCCTATACTCCACAGCAAAACGAAGTTCCTGAGTGGAAAAACATATCTCTAAAGGAGATGGCATCTTTCATGTTGCATGCAAAGTCACTACCATAGAGACTATGGGCTGAAGCACTTAATTGTGCAACATACATCCAAAAAATATTTCCCTGTAGATTTGTCAAGGATACGAATCCCTATGAGGCTTGGAGTGGCCTCAAACCAGAAGTGACACAATTTTGCATTTTCGGTTCATGTGCATGGGCCCGGATTCCCTCTGAGAGGAGGAAGGCACTTGATGCACACAACACTCAGTGTATTTTTTTTGGATACTCTGACATTGTGAAGGGATATAGGCTTATTGATATTTCCTATAACCGGCTCATCATTGAGTGTAGTGTCCAATTCGAGGAAAGTGTCTCGCATGTACCTCAGAAACTGCATGTAGACACCTTCATTCTTCCACCTATCCAAGATGATGAGCATGCACATGACGACGCTTCTTCAGACGAGAGTTCTAATTCAGAGGAATCAAATGATTCAGATTCAAGGTTAGTACAGTAAGATGCAGAGTCAGAGAATCCATATGTAGTTACAGAGCCAAAGCAGAGGCCCAAGTGGGCACATAATCCTCTTCACAATGCAAGACGAGATCTTGTCGGTGATCCAACCAATACTAGGAGTAATCGATCTGATTTTGAGGAGCCTCTTGTTGCACTCACTGCCACTAAACCATTTCACTCTAGGCATCTATTCTTGGTTCATTATTCATATCCACAGTCTTATGGCGAGGATGCTATAAATCCATTTTGGTAATCCTCCATGTAGGAGGAGTACAAATCCCTCATCGAGAACCAGACTTGGGATCTGTTTCTCCTTACTTCTAGGAGGAAACTTGTCAGATGAAGATGGTTCTATAGGACCAAGAGTGTTGCAGATGGAAAAATTAGAAGATACAAACCAAGTCTTGTTTCCAAAGGATTTCAGAAGGTGCATGATATTGACTATGATGAGACCTTCACTCCAGTAGTGAATATGGATTCCATACAATTGGCAGTTTCCATTGTGGTAGCCAGGGGATGGGAAGTCCATTAGATGGACGTGAAGAATGAATTTCTTCACAATGATCTCTCTGAGGATATCTATATGGAACAACCCCAGGGATTTGTGCAGAACTCATATTTGCTATGTTGATTGAAGAAGTCCCTTTATGGCCTCAAGGAGGGTCCAAGGGCATGGTATGCCAAGATGTACACCTACCTATTGTCACAGAACTTTGTACATTTTCAATCAAACCCGAATGTCTACATGCTCAGGATGACTGATTCACTTCTACTCTTAATTTTGTATGTTGATGATTTTTTGATCATCGGTTTCCCTCCTTAAACAATTGTTGTAGTCAATAGGATTCTACATGACATGTTTTTGATGACGGACATGGGTCTGCTACAATTGTTCCTTGGAGTCGAGATCAGCTAGGGTGCATCAAGCATCAAACTTTCTCAGGCCAGGTATGCACGAGATCTCCTTGAGAGATTTCACATGACAGTCTACAAGTATTCTCCGACTCCTTTCCTATCAGAAGTCAAACTTGGGGATGGCAGAGAGAGTCCACTGGTTGAAAGAACAATGTACACAAATATAGTTGGGAGCTTGGTGTATCTCACACACTCCAGACCAGACCTCTCCTATGCAGTTGGCACAGTTTCCAGGTTCATGTAGGATTCACATGAGCTAGATTGGAAGGATGCAAAGCATATCCTTCGATATGTATAGGGAACCATCACCTTTGGGATTCATTATGAAATAGACTCTACATTAGATCTCATTGGGTTTACTGATTCTGACTCGGTTGGCGATAACACTGATCGCAATTCCACATCTGGTTACTTACTCAGTCTTGGTTCTGGGGATATCTGTTGGTCGAGCAAGAAGCAATATGCTATTTCTCTATCTTCATCCGAGGCAGAGTAAATACGGCTAGTTAACATAACCATTCGACCAATTGTCATCTGGTGTGACAACCAAAGCACTTTGAAGTTCCACAGAGATCCAGTTCAAAGGAAACGGATGAATAAAATCAGCATCCACATGAACTACATCCGAGACTTACTACACAAGGGGATAGTCGATATACAGTTCTATACTTCAACAAAACAGATGAAAAACATCTTCACCAAGACCTTCACTGAGAAGAAGTTCCATTTTCTGCAAAGTCATCTTAGAGTGAAGGACACAGTTGCCTAGCAACTATAATTCTTCTTTTTTACATACATTATACCTTGAGGGGGGGGTTTTCCCATGAGGTTTTCCCTCTTTCCTCACTTTATTTTAGTGTATATTTTTTATTTGGGTACCTAACATGTCCTCATTGACAATACCCATTCTTTATTTTCACCATACTGATGTTCAGGGGGGGTGTTGGAGTTACTTCACACACACCTAGGATTTGTTTTCCTAAGTTTTTTCCTTGTTTTTTATTCAAAATTACTCATTATCCATTCTCCTATATTTTAGGGGAGAATATTCCACCTGGATAATATTCTCTTTCAGTTGACACTTTCGTTTGACTAGTTGAGTTGAGTTTAGATGTTGCATTGGTTTTTTCACCATGAAACATTCGGATCATCACCATGCTAATGCACACTTGCCTTTGGATCATCACCATACCAGAGAATTACCCTTGATTCCTTTATTTACTACTCACTAAACTCTATTCAGTCATTTAACTGAAGACTAGTTGACTAGTTAACTCAGCTAGTTGGTCGTTCACTCACGTAACTGCCTGGGAGACTAGACTAGGTGGCAATTCACTCCTGTAACTTCTTGAGAGACTAGACTAGGTGGAATTTCACTCTTGTAACTACTGGTGTGTACCCAGATCACTCTATACCACCACTATGGTGCATTGGTTCTCCTCCAGAGCACATTCACCAAGTTATATAGAGTATGTCATGTGTAAATTATTCATTATTCATTACGGTTAATGAGAATTCTTCTATTCTTTCTCTCCTTCTTCTTCTTTCTCAATTTCTCTCTACAAATGTGTGTAGTATTTTGTAGCTAGATCTATTATGTGCAAGTTCAACACATTTACAGATACTACAAGATGTATATCTGGTTTACTGGAATGAGTTGTCGTCATAGTCTTTTCCCTTCTTCTGGAAGAACTTCTAAATCTCGCAATGCTTCCATTCACAAGTCTTTTTAAAATTTTCTTTCATACAATTTTATTTATCATAACTTCCATTTATTCTGCTTGATTTCTTCTAGTAAATTCAAACCAAGATGGTATTTGTTTTTATTCTCGGTATAATAACTGGTTGTTCTCTATTTTCTTTCTTTCTTGGAATCTTCATGTTCTTCCTCATGTTTCTCTTTAGCTCTTGGTTCCATGGAGTTTTCTATATATTCCATGCCTTGAAGATTCCAACTTCATCCCTCCATCATAGGATCATGGATGTTTATGGAAAACCAAGGATACTTTAAGGCTTGTTTTTCAAAAAAGACTTCTTCTAGAGTCAAACTAAACACGTGCTTCTTATCATGGTTGTTATTTTCAATGGGAACATGGATAGATACTTCATAATCCTTAATGAATCACATCATTTAGGATTATCTCCCTCCTAATACTTGATTCATGCATGAATGCATGCTCTTGTTTTGTAATTATGTAATCAACTCCCTCCATCTAAAAGATTCCATGCTTCCGTCTACATCCTTATTTACTTCTCCAAACTGTCAGAAGTCTTTTTCTAATTTTCTCTTGATTGTTGACTTCTTTATTTTTTGACTTATTATAGGTCTCTTTAAGTTTGATTCTGATTTCGGCTTATCTGGAAGTTGTTACTTATATAATATATTCCACAGGAATTATTACCAAGTATTGTCAATGTAGTTCACATTTTCATGTGTATTGCTTGACTTGTAGTCATCGTGATAACAATCCTTACCTTGTTAATCTTTAACATGTATTGTTTCACTTGAAAATATTATCTTCTAATAAATAGATATGCATGATATGTGCAAAAAGTATGTAAACATGGTATGTACAAGAAGTTTGAAGAATATTGTTACCTTGACTTAGAAGAAGAATTTTGTTTTATCCTACTTGGCCTTCTTTGAGGGTTCCCTTTCCTCGACAACTGATGATTCGTCTGTTTCCTTCATTTTCTTTAACATAGGACAATGGTTCCTATAGTGACCATATTTTCTATATTTGAAGCATTGTATCTTTGACATATCCTTTTCTTGATTTGGTTTCTTTCTCAAGCCAAACTTCTTCTTATTCCTGAAATTCTTGAACTTTGTTGTGAAGGCTTGATATTTGGATTTATTTTGGGATTTCTCTTTTGTGTTAATCCTTGATTATTCTTGGGAACAACAAGTCCAAAGGTCTTCAAATGTGGGATACGCATTTCTTGTGTTCATGCTTGTGGAAAATGCATCCCATGTATTGGAAGGCCATTGAGTACTATATTTACCAATTCATTTTCTGAAATGATTTCTTCAATAGCTTGTAGTTGATCTCTTAACTAAGATATTATTACAACGTATGATGTTATTTTATCATCATCATTCATTTTCATGTCATGGAGCTCATTCTATAGACTCATTACTTGTCCAATGTTTCTGACTAAGAAGAGGTTAGTTAGGGAATCATACATCTTCTTAGATGAGTCAAGATGATAGATATAGGGTATCAAGTGGCATTTTACAAAGTCCACTATGATACTCATGGAATTGATGTCATTGTCCTTGAACTTCTCCATAATTTCAAAGACCTAGGGTTCCTTCTCTTTTCCTTATTCAAACCATGGTTCCACGATCTTTCCTTTCACGATATACAACACTTTATTCTTGGAAAGTATGAGGTCAATCCTTTTCTTCCACAATATGAAGTTAGAATCCCCTTATAACCTTTTTTTTGACTTCATAGAGTAAGTCATGACTTCTTTGAATTGGTAAACCTTTGACTTTGACCAAAAAATCAAACTTGACGTCTTATCTTGTTGAGAGTACAAGGAGGTGTGATAGGTTAGGGAACACTAGGCTAACTAGAAATTAGGTCAATATATTCACTTAAGGTACCTCAACAAGAGGGTTAGGGATTCGTTGTTGCAACAAAAACTTTGACTGCAACTCCAACTATAACTGAGAAAATCCTCCCATTCTGTATTCTAGAGGTTAGACTATCCGAAGATTGTGTGGGCCCATAAACTATTAGAAAAATAGGTGTGCTCATTTCACCATAGAAAATATAGAAATATGGTCACCCAACCATAGGATGAATCCACCCCTGAGCACCTTAACCTTGACAGAGAGAATAATTCCATAAGAAAACCCTAGAACCAATATCACATCAATGTAGCATACCTCTCTCCAAAGATAGAAAACAAGGCAGAAATTCCAAACCATAACCAAAAGAAAGTCCAATCCTAAAACCAAAAATACAGGTTATAGTAGTTGCAGTTGCAACTAGTCTCCAAACTTGTGCATTTACTAAATTTCTGTAGTTGTGAGCTGTGTGTGTCCAAATGAGCTATGGCATCTTGTATTTATACTACTCTTTCTTAGTTGTCTGGGTTGACTTCTTTTTTTGGAGGATAGAAACTCAATACTAATTATTCTCTTTAGTTGAATTGTCTTCTAGGTTTATGTCGAAGGATTTTAGGGTTTCTCTTTCTCCCTGTGATATTCTACTATTGTCAAGGTTACATGTGGAGGTTAATACCTCTCGCAACTACCAAAATATAAACACTACCTCTCTCTCTCATGTAACCCTCTCTACCACCACTCTCTATCCCTCTATCTCACTCTCACTCTCTATCTCTCTCTCTCCCCCTCTATAAATCTCTATTTCTCTCTCCCACCTTCCCTCTCTCTCCATCTCTCCCTGCTTGCAAATCATTCCAAACTTGTGCATTTTACTAAATTTCCTGTAGCTGTGAGTCGTAGGTACAAATGAGCTATGCAGTAATCTTGTATTCTATACTCACTCTTCTTCTAGTTGTCCTGGCTGACTTCTTTTTGAGGATAGAAACTCAATACTCAATTATTCTCTTTTTAGTTGGAATTGTCTCTAGGTTTATCTCAAGGATTTTAGGGTTTCTCTTTCTCCTGATATTCTTATATCATCATTAAGGTTACATGTGAGGTTAATACCTCTCGAACTACCAAATTAAAACACTACCTCTCTCTCTCTCATGTAACCCTCTACCCACCACTCTCTATCCCTCTATCTCACTCTCACTCTCTATCTCTCTCTCCCCCTCTATAAATCTCTATTCTCTCTCCCACCTTCCTCCTCTCTCTCTCCATCCTCCCTCCCTTCCCTCTCTCTCCTCTCTCTCTCTCTCTCTCTCTCTCTCTATATATATATATATATATATATATATATATATATATATATATATATCCCACTCTCTCCCTCTCTCTCTCATATATAATCTAAACCATATTCCCTCTCCTTCTCTCTCTCTTTCTCTCTCTCTCTCTCTCTCTCTAGAACCTCACACTCTCCCACCTCTTTACTCCTCTATCTCTCTCACTATATCTCCCTCTATATATACCCCACCTCTGACTCCCCTATTCCGCCATCTTCCTTCCTCTCCCCTCCCTCCATTGATCCCTCCCTCATTCCCACCCTCTCACTTATCCTCGCTCCTCTCATTCTTTCACCTCCCTCTCTCTCTCTCTCTCCTGTCCCTCCTCACCTACATAAATTCTCTCCCTCTCCCACCTCCATCCCACCACCTTTGTTCTCTCCAGTGATGAAGAGAGATATGGAGAGATAGGACTGGAGTGACGTGACAGATACGAGAGGAAAGATATATCCGATGGGTAGAGAGAGGTAAAAATGGAAAGAGGAGGATACTGGGAGGAGAGAGAGAGGAGGAGTGGGGAGAGGGGAAAATCTGAGAGAGAGAGAGAAAAGGGAGGGGCGACATAAATAGAGGAAAAAGAGTGAGCAAACCAGAGGGTGCCGAGAGAGAGGAGGTAGAGACAAAGAGAGAGAAAAAAAAAAAAAAAAAAAAAAAAAAAAAAAAAAACGAGAGGGAGGAAGAGAGAGAGTTGAAGAGGGAAAGAGGGGATTAGTGGAGAGAGAGAGGAGGAGTGAAGGGAGAGGGAATGGGGTAGAGAGAGAGGAAGAGTGAGAGAAGGATAGAGAGGAGAAATCATACAAGAGAGTGAGAGAGATGGGGTATATAGGATACAAATATGTGAGGGACAGAGCGCAGAGGGAGGTAGAGAGAGAAGAGAGGGAGAGAGAGAGAGAGAGAGAGGCAGGGAGAGAGAGAGAGATGGGGGTAGATATATACAAAGAGAGAGGGTTAGGGAGAGGTAAAGAGAGAGAGAGGGGGGGAGAGTAGGGGAGAGAGAGGGGGAAAAATACACATAGGGTGAGGGAGAGGGACAGAGAGAGGGGGAGAGAGTGAGAAAATGAGGGAGTGAGAGAGAGAGAGTAGTGGAAGAGATATTAAAACAAAGAAATAGATATGGTGTAGAGAGGAAAGGATATTTTCTTCCCTCCCACTAGGTCACAATCTTGATTGAACACCTATCACCCTGTACCCTTCTATCTCCACCACTACTTATCCACTAGACCTATCTAACTTAGATCCCCTTCCTCTACTCGACTACTATCCCATTATGTGCAAAGGAAACTACATCCACTTACACCCTATCCCCATATACCCATGTGGCCCCACCTATAATTGACCCTTAACACCCTCCACACTAAGGTCATAATATCCCTATGCCCATATCTCTTCCCGGGGGGCCTACAACCCATGTATATACGTCTGAGTTCCCTAAGAACTACCCTATTCCTGAAATAAATTTCAATACTAAGAGCCCATACCCATGTTTCTCCCAAGACCCTCCACACCTTCTTTATTCATAAATTTATATGCGCTATATAAAAATATTTCACTTGTTTCATTAAGAGCATGCACAAACTCTTGTGAGAAAAATAAATTAGCTCAAGCATTGTTCACATCCCATTTTCTTACCCAAAAAAAGTGAACATGCATTCTAGAGTGCATGTGCACTCCTATGGGTGTTGTCCCATATGAGGAGAACACAATACTCAACCTATTTCTCTCCAAAAATTAATATCATTACCCAACATATGTTATGCAAAAATAGTGACAACAAGAAGTCTTTTTTCCTAGTTTCATTGGAAACAATTTTTTTTCTTGTTGTGTAATTGGTGGGCATTTTTGTGTAACTGGAAGGAAATTTTCATCTTGTGTAATTGGAAGGAATTTTTTTTCTTGTTGTGTAATTGGAAGGCAACTTTTGTAAAACATTTTGTTCCTTTTGGTGTAATTGACAGGAAATTTGTCTCATTGTGTAATTGGAAGACAAATTTTTTGTTGTTGTGTAATTGCAAGGAAATTTGTGGAAGATTTTTTTTGTCTTTTGGTGCAATTGGAAGGAAATTTTTGTATTGTTGTGTAATTGGAAGGAAAATTTTGTCTTTTTTAATTCGAAGGAAATGTTTGGAAGACATTTATTATATTTTGGTGTAATTGGAAGGATTTTTTTGTCTTGTTGTGTAATTGGAAGGCAATGTTTGGTCTTTTGGTGCAATTGGAAGGAAATTTTTGTCTTGTTGTATATTTGTAAGGAAATGTTTGAAAGACAATTTTTGTCTTTTTGTGTAATTTCAAGGAAAAATTTCCCTTTAAAAATGGGGAACCTACGTAATCAAGGTATAAAGTCTTCAAGGAAATACAAATCCATTGAAAAGTTCATTGAAGAAAGATAAAAGGAAAGGTTAGGTAGGAAAAAATGTACGCTTTTAGTAGGGGCAAATCCAAATTATATATCAATAGATTCCAATGTTGTTTCTTCTCCATCAGTGCAAGAAAAGCATATGAATTCAGTAGAGGACAATATGTTTCAGACCTCTAGTGAAACTCTAATGACTACATCATGAAAATTTGTTGTGGATTACTAGATGATGCTGAATATGCTTGGAGATAATTACACTATGGATGAAATTAGAGAGGAAGATAGTGCCTATCCTTTTAGTGAAGAATTTCTTGTGGTGCAGCCTCCTTTTCAATAGTCACACATTCCAAAACCCTGTTATGGGAATATCTAATCTCCTCCCAAAATTGATCTGCAAGATATTGAAGGGGAAAGAACATATACATTTGTAACTCTAGAACAAAGAAGTCAAGAGTGTCAAAATACAGGTCCATCATCCCTATCTATATTGATCAATGTGCTCCAAAGAACTCCTAAACACATTTATGTGCATGAAAGTGGTCTAGAATCACATAAAGGTAAGCTAGCTAAACAAACTATTCATTATCAATCATACAAAATTATTAAAACATATTTTGAGCCAAAATATAATGTAGCTAAATGCCAATTAGTTTTGTCTTTGTTGAAATATATGAGTATGACTATTGTTATGATAATTTTAGGCATTAAAATAGTTAAAAGTTTAGAAACAAGTAATCATATTGTTAGAATCCTTGTGGATTCTTTTCAAAAGCTTGGTAAGAAAACTTGTTATAATGACTGTAATGTAGCCCATTATGTCTTGTCACTATTAGGGTCCTAACCTACACATAGGTAGAACAATATATTCGGATGTAATAAAGGTCAATATTAATAAGACCTTTCAATAAAATAGAATATGGCATATGTAAGAAGACCTAATAGAAGCTTCCGCTTCTAGAAGGATCTTCCTCTAGATGCTTCTTTTTAGTATAAATAGGAGTCGAGGGTATGAGAACCCTAGCTTGGATATTATTATAATAGAGCTTTGCTCAACTAGAGGTTGCCCCCTCGAAGAGGCCCGTGAACATTTCTCTCATATTCAAAGTGCTATTTATGTTGTTATTCTTATATCATTTCAATGTTATTGTGTTGAATATTATGGTTATATTGTTGTTATTCTACCATTACTAGAATTTTATTTCTATTCTGCATACATTTTATATCTGGTATATTACAAGTGGTATCATAGCACTTTCCTCGGTATAAAGTGTGGGTTAATTTTTTTTCCAGGGTAGAGACGTATTCTAGTGTCTTTAAGCCACAAAGATCTGTCATTACACGCATAAACCCATGGTTGAAGGATTCATACACACAAGAAATACAAGTGGTACTTAAGCGCACATCTATTAGCCACCCTTTTAACCCCTATTGGTACCCCTTCGAGTGGTAGCGCATCAGAGAACACTTGTGTATGGATCGTCCTAGATTACTTGAAGCCCTCTTTAGATAAACCGATCGGCCACCTGACTGTTATAGTGTCACTGAGAACAACACTCGGGAAGATACTCTCTAGTACTTGGGTAATCGAGTAGTACGGCTAAGGGTACGGTCTATCCTCCTTAGTTAGTTCCCTGAGATATTGGGCTGAGTACTACTGTTGGACCCCGCACGTATATCAGAGAGCT
>SNQJ01S0026696.1:216118-261730 GCA_010110895.2 Picea sitchensis | reverse complement strand
ACATTTGAAGCAAATCTCCTCTATTATATTCCTTCAACAAAACATTTACAAGAGTTCCAACAACTCTTTAGCTTCTCTTTCTTAGCAGCAATGACAACAACTCTCAACAGTAATTACAATAAACTCCAACAACCTCCTTTGGGCATAGATTACATATATTTATACATGGAGGGGCTTCTCTAGCCTTCCTCCCGACTACTCTAGTTCTTTTACATCTTAATTAAAGCATCCTACCATTAAGGCTTATTACAATAAATGAATAATTACAACCCAGATATGAGTCGATGCTCAAGATCTATACAATCCTTTAGGAATTAAAGAAACTACAATCTCTTGGATTGTTTACAATGGCTCTTGCCTCAAAATCTTATGGGCCTTTAATTACAATATTTTCAAAACATTAAAGTGACGCGCTCTCCTTGGAATCCAAAACCAATTTGAATGTGCGCGTTGGATGTTGAGTTGTCCTCCACTTGGCCTCATTGAATGTTGATAGTGATGCTCCTACATCATACTCCACTGCTGACAAAATCATGAGCTCTTCCTCATGCTGCCTCCATTGTTGATGTGTTGGATCCTCCTGGGTCCCAAACTTCACTCTTGAGATGTCCACCTACTCCTCTGCTTTTCTTTTGTTGTTGATGTTGTCATGTTGTTGATGCAAGATCTCATCTTGGTTACCATATTTTATGTTGCAGGTCTTCATGTATCTTTCCACTACAATATCCCCTTGTCAGCCTCCACCTATTGTTGACTGTCTCTTTTTTTGAATTCAACATCATCCTTCTTATCTCCTCTATCTCCCTGTCCAGCTTGTCCATGGAATGGCTTCTCTCTTGCAGTATGCTCTGTTGCTTCTCCTCCTCTTCATCAATCTCCAACTTGACCTATTGGTTGAGCCTACTCTGGGTTATTACTCTTTCTCTCATGGCTTCCAATTCTTCACACAGATCAACAAAATCCATGTTGTATACTCTCTCTTCTGCTGCAAGTTCCAATTCTGTAGTTTTCCTTTGTTCATCTCCCTTGCTGCAATTTATGAGCAATTCTACTGAATGGTCTTCTTTCCTCCTCCTTCTGTTTTCTGAAATGAAAGAAATTATGAGTTGTCTGCCAACTTCCTTACAAGCAACATCTTCATTGGAGTTTTCTTCTAAGCCCTCTCCAAGAGATACTTTGATCTCCCCTGCCATCAAAACATGGTTAAAGTCCTCTCTTCCCTCCAAACTTTGGGAAGATGTTTCTCCTTCTTCCTCCTCCATGACAGTCTCTATTGGTTGTCTTCCTTCTCCTGCACCTGCAACACATGCACTGTTAGTTTTAAAAAAAATTGGCCCCATGGCCTCTTCCCTAGATGTCTCCTGCATCATTTCCTCATGTGCAACACATGCACTAGCCTCTGTTGGGATGCTTGGAAAGAATATACCAATTCCCCCAATGATCATAATCCACCTCTGATCTTCCTCCTCGAGAGTTAAATATTTAACTTCTCATTATCTTCATTCACATGGTCTGCAACCCCACATAAATCTTCATGCTGATGAGGCCTCTCTCCTGCCTCTTCCTCCTCTCCTGTCAACACTCCTTGTTGATCTAAACTCTCATCTAAGTTCTCGAGACTCTCAGACAGTCTCACCTCCTATTTTCCCACCTTGCAACCTGAATTTTTGTTTATGCCCTCCTGGCAGTCTATGAGATCTTTGATTGATCTCTTCTCATTGCCCTCCCTGGAATCTGCAAGATCTTCAGTTGATCTCTCTTCCTCCTCATCGAGGCTCTCTCCAATTTCTAGTTCACAGATGTAAACCATCTCCTCCTCTGTGTCACTGAGGTTTTCCACTTGCCTTAGCCACCTCTTCAACATCTTCTTATGCTTCCTAGAAATCAACTATTGAATAGGCCACTTTACCTTCCCCTTCACGGGCCACTCATACCTCCAGCTTCCTTGCTACATTCCCTACCATTGCAATGTTAATTTTTTGAGCTCCTTTATGGTCTCATTGAGCTCTTTATCCATCTCCTCTTTGCTCATCTGCTTATGGTCTCCTCTCGGACCTTGTTTATGGCCTTCATTAGCCATTTTCTCCTTTTCCACTTCTTCTCTTTGTTCGTTGTCTGCAAACAGAATCCCTCTCCGATACCACTTGATACCAACCCCCACCACTCCCAGGAGCTCGTGCGACCTCTCGGTCTAGGATCGTTCAATCAAAGGAGTTGAATTATCTCTTGCATCCTTGTTGAACCCTCAAAGTACTCTACCACACACCTTTTCTCTTTCCCCTGCATGCAAATTCACATTCATGAGGGTCTTGTCACGTCAGTGGAGAAATCTACGTGACCTCGGGTCAAAACTGTGGGTTAAGCTCTTAACCCACAGGAACTCCAGTACTTCAGAGATCCGGGCTTCAGGATTTCCAACTACAACACCCTACAATCTTCTCGAGTGTTGAATTCACGAACATCCGAACAACGACGAGGATCAACGACTCTCAATACGCATCGAGATCTACGACTCACATATATTTCAAGACTCTAGGCTTCGGGAGTTTTCCCCGCTCCAACATGCAATTCCTCCAAATACACGAACTAATTAGCAGATCGAACGGCTGACATCCGCCCAGGGTCTATGATTGACATTTACTCCACACTTCAGGCTTCGAAGCTTTTCGCAACACAACACTCCAAACCCTTCAGGGACCGGAGTGTCAAACTAGCGAAGGACTGGATCCACGATCCACGTGTCCCTCTCAACAGATGGTCGAGATCTACTCCGGCCTTCCGGTCTTCAGGATTTCTCGAACCAAAACACTTTACGCCTCTGTTCTCCCAGACTGTCGGATTTCCGAACTCCTAGCAATCTGTCGACACGTGGCTCTGACGCCAATGGTCAGGTTCTACTTTGGGTTTCGGAGCTTCGGGAGTTCTACTCGCTCTTGCAACTTCACCTCCAATTCTCCGGAGTGGCTAAGTTCTGAACAAACTCGATCTATGGACATGTGTCCCCCGTCTACCAACGGTCCAGATTAACTTCGGACACCGAGACTTCGGGAAAATGCTCTCCTCCACGACACACACCCTGAAACTGTTGAATTCACGAAGTCCGAAGGACTTGAAGGGTTAACACCTGCACTTCTTCCCCAGATCCAACAGTCGTGAAAAAGTCTGACTCCTCCCGAATGGATCTCATCCGCTCGTCCTCCAAACAAAAGGGATCCTTCCTATCGAGAACTGAATCTCACTATCCTTCTTGAGCTTTGAGGATTTTAAAGGACCGAGGCTCTGGTACACACTTACAGTACTTCTCCTGAGCTTTGAGAATTAGAAAAATCTCCCCTCACACTCCTTGCGCTCGCTCTCCTCGAGACTCTTTCAACACATCACTAAGTGTTGGCCCAATGCACACCTTGTACAGGATATTCCTCGAGTTTTTATACTCCAAAGAGTATATGTGCACTCTTTGCACTCACTCTACAAAATTAACTCTATCTCTCGTGAGGTATTGAATCTGAAAACGACCCTACCTTCGCCCTCCTTGCGTGGCCACTGTGCACTCCTTGCACTAGGATTTCCAAAAACAAAATTGAAACTTATAGAACATCAAATGTTCATTCATTCACCGAATTTGAACTTGATCACTATGCTCTGAAACACGATATCGCGTGGGATTTCTTCAACGGCGCAAGCCAAGAGCATCCTCGAATGCCGGTGCGGAATCGGCGTGGTTTTCCATCTAAATGCCTTCCACTGTTATCACATACGATATAGGAGCGTCGTGGTTTTCCATCTAAATGCCTCTGTCGTTGTTCAAATACTAACGCAGAGTTGGCAGCCTTGTCGTCGCTGTTGTTATTTGCTCGAATGCTACAGGTGAACAAGTTATATATGTTGGGGGGACTCCAAGGTGGTTATTTATTGGGTTAACAATAACCTTCACAACTTTTCAGGTACAAGTGGCTCGTCTCCAATCGCTGCTGCAGCAAATCAGGGATTTTGGACCTCCTTCTCACATATCTACAGGAATTAAACTCACGTCCGGACGACCTGTCCAAGGAAGCTTTGACTCTGTTTGATGGCTGGTTTGTCGCTCAGGAACTCTATGACGGCCAGGTTCGTCAGGAAATGTCTTTCCAGTTCTAATATTTTTTATTTTCGGCACATTTAATCTGTGATTGTTAGATTGTTTTTTATTTTTAGAATTCTAGCATGGTAATAGCTTTGAAACCTCCGTTCATTTTTAAAGGAGTTTATGAGTTTAAGCTTTATATTCCTGAAATTGCGATTTAGCATCCTTACCATCTACAAACTTGAAAAAATATGGATGAGTTTCCCACCCTATTTCTCAATTGGAGAAAGTTATTTCAGAATAGTTGCGTCACATTGTATAAATAAAGAAGAAAACAATAAACATGAGAAAGGTCAATTGACCATAATGTTATCACGCTGGACTGGGAACCAGACCTGCATGTAGGCCCCGTATCCTTCTAGTGCAAGCTTGAGATCTGTCACTCTAGGGTCCCATTCACCGTTCGCTTTGTTTGGGTTTTTCAAGATGTTTTGGTTGTGAAATGGCAAGAGAAACAATAGCAAACTTGTCAAATCAGGGAGGACTGAGGCCTCTTGCTGGAGGTTACTATCACTTTCTTTCTGGACACTCCATAACAACTTGGACTGCAGTGTGATGGTCCCAACACTCATTGGAAGCCTAAGAATGCGTAGAGTGGGCAAACTAATACCCTTCAAAGGGCACCCTTCTTGTGGTACATGGTGCACTAGACTAGCATTCCATCAACGCACATAGGTGAGCTACTTCCATCTCCGTTTTATGCCTTTGAACCTTGATGTAATGTATAGAAGTACAGAACCTTCCTTCCAACAAAATCTTGTAATGTATTTTGTGCTCTTGAAAAGACATTCATTTCTAACTTTCCAAAGATGATATAAAATGTCAATTCTCATTCAATGCCAAGCAGTGTGAAAATTAACTATTCATGGAACATAATATAGGTCAAGAGTAGTGAATGGCATAGTATAGATGTCCACTCCCACTTGGTTTGAGCATATTTACAAAATCATAATAGATATTTTGGTGTGTCATTCTTGCTAAAAGATGGGTATTTGGGATGAATAAGGTTTCTTTATAAGTAAAGCTAGATGTAATGAGGATCTAATAAAACAATTGTTTTTAGGCGGATATGCCACTTCCATATGGATTTTAATCGTTATGGACATGTCTTCTCCTTAGACTTGGTTCTCCAAACCAAACTTTCTTGGCCTTAAGGATAGGTTTCTTCAACATCAACTTATATCCATCTTAAGGCTTGTACTTCATAAAGACCTTCCTTTGATTATAAGGGATCAATTCCCAAACTTTTTTAAGGATAATCTCATATGTATAGCGAAGCTTGAAATATGTTTGTAGGGTCTCCCACTAGTGCTTCCAATCTTTGCATTGGGCATCATGGATGTCTCCAAGGACTCTAATGCCCTTTTAGAATATTCTCTTCATTGAAAACTGGGGGTCTTCAACAACAGTTTCCCCTCTTGGAGAATTATTGGGTCAAACCACCACAGATAGTGATCGTTGAAGGAGAGTTTGGATCTAAGTGAATCACTTGTCCACACCATTGTGTGCTTAATTGCCTCCCAACCTTCCATATGATTTTGGAAACGGAGAGTCCCATTATATGGAAAAACACTCGGGTGATCAATAACATTTGAAGGTTAAGGTTTCTTCAAATATTTTAGCCATGGGGAGGTCTTGAGGTAATGCAATCATGCAACAAACATTTACAGGGTTCCTTGTCTTTCACTGCTCTAATGTTCCACTTGGGATTATGTTTGAGTGGCCATAATACACATACCTCCTTTTTCTCTAAGGGTGCAACAAAGGCTCCAACTAACCCTATGAAAGCCTTTGTCTCTGTTAGATTTTTCCCATAATAAAACATTTTAGTATCTTTCCTAATTCAATGTAGGCATGGGTTGAAGGGACCCATCAAAAATACACATGCACTTTATTGCAAGCACCTTGGTACAAATTTGAAATTTCCATGTGGAAGACAAGGATTTTAGAATCCATTTATTTATTAAAAAATAATTATACTTTTGGCACCATTGCTTTCCATAACTCTTTTGGGGAGGATTCAAAGGCCGAAGAAATTCTAATGAAGTTGAACATTTTCCCAAGATGTAGCCATGTGCATCCCTAGACTCGCAGCAAGCCTGTGGTTACCTATTAGCTCTAACGATAACATTGAGTATTGGCCAACTACGATTTCAATTCAAATATTACACAAAAAAAAATTGAACAATCCATGGTATTGTCTAGCGATTTCTTCTCTTTGAGGATAGTAAGGAAAGATTCATATGAAAAGTGTCCATTTACACAATGATCTTCATATGGGCCAAGAAAGGGATGCCTTAGATAATCCCTAGAGACATTTTGTTGTGGATGAGATAGTTAAGGCCTTCACCAATGATCACATAAAGATCTAGAACCAAAGGGCACCGTTGGTAGATGGAGTGGGAGAGGCCTCTTTCTTCTAACTTGACTTGGTGAATAGAAAGGAAAGTTGTTGCTTCAGAAAATAGGGTTTTGATTGCTTTGATAAAAACAGGGGAAAATCCAAGCGCCTTTAACATGGTAAGGATGAAGGGCCACTCTACCCTCTCATTGGATTTTTAAAATCGTTTTTGATGAAAATGCCTTAAAGACCCTACCTCCTAGCATATTCCATACCTTCCCAAACTATAATAACATTATCAAATTGTAACAACCTCTAATAAACCATGTTTGTGTTATCTTGATGATTTTTGGAAAAATCTGCCACACCTATAAGGCTAGCGCTTTTGCTAGAATTATGTATGAGACAATCAAAGGACTCATTGTCCTCTGTCTTATGATAAGCTTTCAGTCTCTCAACATTTGAATGATCTTGATCAACAATTTGTTGATACGGCCACCAAGTGTACCAATTTGAGCAACCTCTTTGTACACTTGGAGAAGGTTGGGACCCACAAAGCCCTAGTTATCCTTATAGAATTCGGACAAAAACCCACCTTGTCAAAGTGATATATCATCAATTACCATCTCTTTAAGGGAACGGTGCTTGATCACATCCATGTCATTATTCTTGTGTCAACTTTATTGGGACTACATCAATACAGGTTAATTTGGCCACCTTTATATCCTCTGTCATTACTTGATATTGGAAAACTAATTTGTAATGATAAACAAACTCCTTTTCAATGTTCACATGGTCAATTATTCTATTGTTTACAATTTTGAGACTTAATACACTCCACAACCACCTTAGAATGGAGGGTTTTGAAAAAGGACTTGGTAGGGATACCCCCTATCCTAAGTGAATGGACTCTTCATCTAATTTGAGGACCCCCTTGCTTTATAGGTCTCTTCATCCTTTATCATATACCTCAATGAAGTCACTCTGCCCTAGTTTTTCTCACTGAATGGGATAAGTTGAAGCATGGTTGAAACTTCCTTGAGCTCCTCCAACGCTGCCTTATGTTTCCCTCTTCTAAATGTTTCTCGTTGCCCACCATAACCTCTTAAGGAAGTGGAAACTCTTCTAATGAGATATTTCCACCAAAAAATATAGCGTTTTTCTCCTTAGGGTTTCAAAATTAGGTTCCATATTCTTTTAATAGCTTCAACACATGATTTGTTCTTTCATATGAGAGGTATTCATCATGAATTGGGAGTTCAACAACCTAGAATTTTCAAATCCCCGAGAAATGGAGAAAAATACATGCTAGTGATCAAATAAGGTGATATCTCCATCTCCCTAAATCAAGTGTCTTCCCTTGTGATTTAAGAAGAAGAATTTCTACTCCGACAACACTTCTCTATCTAATATTTTTATGGCATTCTTGATTCTTGAAGTCTAGAAGAAGTGAACCAAAGCTCTGGTGAGTACTTGCGATGAAACTTGTTAGGGTCACATACACCAAGTCTAGATTTGAGTCCCTTCCATGTTAATTTTTCGCTTGAGGGAATTAGAGTAAGGAGAGAACCATCCATGTCCTCCGAGGTTTCCACATTGTTGAAATCAGCATATAACAACCAACAAGTTCTGGGATTTCTTAAAAAACTCAATCCCAAAGCGCTTCCCTTTCTCCAACATAATTTCACACACATATATTAACCAAGCCTAACATATGGCCTTTGAAATCAAACAACACCCATAAAATAGGGTCAGCTGAGGTTTTCCTTAGATAATGACCTCTGTCTATTTTAGCAACACAAGTTGCATCTCTTCCTCTACCTTCATCATGGTTAGCAAAAGAGAACATAATTTGTTCGACCTATATGAAAGGAAAATTAAGCAAAACCCTAGTAACTTTAACTTCTTGTAAACTCAAGATATAAATCACAAAATCAACATTAGTTACTCTCTAAGTTGTGGATTTGTGATAGGGGCATGTAATCCCCCAAACATTCCAATAATAGTCTCTTCAATAGGCACCTTCAAAAATAAAATCCATCACTTCACCTTCCTGCCCAGATAAAGAGTTAAAGGGGTTTGGAGAATTCACAATCTATATTTGGGGTGAAAAATATTCATTTAAATTCATGTTTCTTGACTTCTTATGAGATTCATCAAACACAAGTGTCTGAAAAACACTCTTCTTCAAGGGTGGATATCGAGCCCGTTGCCCCACCCTAAGCACCCCACCCCACTCCCACCCCCCACTGAGCAGTGGCTTGGGAACTTCTAGGCTAGTTTCTTGCCACAACGAAGTTGTCAGGGTTCTTCTGCATCAAACTTGAGGATTGCTATGGAACTGAGTAATTCTTCAAGGGTTGAGAAATCCACTATGACTATTGGGCCTTGTGGGTCTTCCCTTTTTTCCCAATTTCTTCCATCCATCATCAATTGCATCTTATTTGTTGTGTGTTCCCTAGATATTAGGGCCAAAGGATAAAGGGGAAAGGGATAACATTTCTCCAATAAAGGAAATCATTTTATTATGCATTGGGGGATTTAACACCTAAAACTAGTGTTGGCAAGATTGAGATACTGCACTATCTATCAAATAACACACCCTTCCACCCAAATGAGCACAAACTCTTTTAAATACTTGGAGATGTCAACCATAAGGCAAACCCTTTTCTGGAGGCATGGGTTTAAAAACCTCTCCAACTCATGGAAAATGAAACTATTACTGGGGATATGACGTGTTCCAAACATGCCCAAAATTGCACAAGGAGACTTGGGAATTCTCCCTAGATTGGGAAATATAGTGTAGAGTCATGTTCAAATTACAACTATTCATGTCATTCAGTAAAATCAACTAAAGTGTTTCAACACATCTAGGTAGCAAGATTACTTCATAAAAAACAAATTCTTCCTCAAACAAAAACCAAAAAAACCTTAGTTAACCTACAAATGGATCTACTAATCCATTGATGGGGTTCTCAAGCCTCTTTGGTCCAAGCTTTAATCATTTCCTATGTTGCGATTGAAAACATTAAAAATAATATAAGGGGTCGTAGGTGAAGGGAGGATTGTCTATGATACCAAGGGAATACATGAAACTAGCTTCAAATGGGGACTAGGTGAAGCAACTAACAACCAACATAAGGCATTGGCTCTATTTCAAGGACTCGGGATTCTTAACCCAAGGAGAATCAAGAGCCTATTGGTTATAGGAGACTCCTTAAACATTTTTAGACACATGCACTACTTAACCATCCGAAGAACTGTAAGTTTTGGAGGTTCATTCATAGAATACAAAAGGAAGTGTGAAATTTTGAGTCGATAGATTTCTTTCATGTGTTGAGAGATCAAAATTTCCAACCAACCCACCTAGCTAACAAAGCCTCTCATTTGAATGTTGGAATCTTGAGGAAAAAACAGGGGACTATTACCATATTTCATATCCCTAAATTAGTTGTTGACGTTCATAGTTCATGTTCACAATGAATAATCCAAGGCAAGACAAATAGCAGAGCGCATTTAAGCAGAAGTGATGAGTATTAACACCCCCGAGTCTACAAGCATCGTCACACACTTCTTTCACTATGGAGAAGTAGGTTGATATTTGGTTTGGAAATAATATGGAGAATGGAGGTGGGATTGCTCCATAATTTGGTTTGGCATGTTTACTACTTGAATTTATCTTAATCTGTAACATTGGGCTTAGGGAGGAAATTGGTTCAACTTATTTCTGTCTCGGTTTTAGTGTAGATTGATTTGCTAGATTCAAGGATAATCAAGGAGTATGTGGGCTAGGCCCCACTACGGGTATGAGTTTTGGTTCATGATAGACTTGTTCCCTTCCCTGGGTTATTGGAATTTTCTCCTTGTGGATCGACAATGCAACAATCACATTCCTTAGCAAAGCTTGGAAGAGCTAGAACATGGTAGATCATAGTCACCACGGTCATTACTTTGAGTGTGAATATTTGGACCTAAGATGAGCTATGAGCATGAAATACAGAATTATTACATATAACTATGTATCCATTTCCCATTTGAAGAATAGAGTTTCTAACCAGGATGAAGCTCGAAACATTAGTCATCCATATTTATTGGAGATTGTGAATCAACAAAAAAGACAAATTGAGAAGCTTAAATATGACTATAGCATGCTCTACAAATTGGTCCTAGACCTTACTAAGGGAATATAGTCTATGGACCTATCAAATCCAAGAATGTCAGCTGGGTCTACCCCATATTTTTCAAAAGAAGAAGAAATAATCTAGCAATCTTTTGGAGCCCTAGAAATAGAACATGTAGAAGAGGAGCTCAAGTTATTAGAAAAAATCAAGCAATAAGCCCATATTGGGCATGAATTTTCTTAATTCCAGGTTCAATTATGCTTCTTTACAAGATAGTTTTGTTAGTAGGCTAGTTTCATAGGATCTATACCAATAGGTCTTTAAGTTACAATTTTGTGCAAGATAGAATAGTCTAGTTTGTGGGACTCAATTTTGAATTTTGGAAAATTTCTAAATGTTTGGCTCCTAGAAAGCCTTGTTTTATTTGTTTTATTAAGTTGTACAGTGATCCATAGTGATTATTTAATACAAATATGAACAACTTCAATGTAAAAAAAATAATAAAAAAAAGAGTTAAAAACAAATTAAAAAAGGCAAGTTTTGAAAGAAAAAAAATAGTTAGGGGTAGTTCTTCAAATTGCCACCCCACCCCATTACCCCGCTCCAACACTCACCCTTGCCCCAATTCCTCGTGCCCCTTTACCATGGCTTAAAAGAGTGGTGAGACACTCCTTTAAGTGGTGGGGGGGGAGAGGGGATTCTTTAAATCACAATCCCCCCTCCCTCCCCCAACCACATCATTTCTCCATTTTTTTCTTTTTTTTAACATCTATTTTTTTGTAATTTATTTTTTAACTTGTTATTTTAAACTTCTTTCTATTTTTTTTAAATTGGTTTTTTGTTTTTTTGGTTTTTTATATTTCCTTTTAAATTTTACATTTTTTAAAACTTTCGTTTAAGTTCAGCTTTTTTCCTTTTAAAATTGGTGTGTTTTTTTAAATTTGTTTTGAATGTGTTTCAAAATAAATAAATAAATTTGTTTTCGATGGTTTTTGTTTTTCTTCCTCATACAAAAACTCAAAAAACCCTTAGTTGACCTACAAATGGATTTACTAATGCATTGATGGGGTCCCCAATCCTCTTCGCCTCAAGCTTTAATCATTGCCTCTACTGAGATTAAAAATAAATATAAGCAGTGGTAGATGCAAGGGGGATCATATACTATACCAAGGGAATACATGAAACCAGCTTCAAACAGGGACTAAATGAAGAAACTAATAGTCAAGTTGAGGCATTGGCCCTTTTTCAAGGAGTTGGGATTCTTGACTTGAGGAGAATCATGAGCTTCTTGGTTATAGGAGACACCTTAATCATTGTTAAACACATGCACCACGCAACCATATGAAGGACTATAATTTGGCAAGGTTCATTCATAGAATACAAAAGGAAGGGTAGAGATTTGAGTCAGTATATTTATTTCATTTGTTGAAAGATCAAAATTTCCAACCAAACCACTTGGATAATGAATCCTCTCGTTTGAATCTGTGAATCCTAACAAAAAACTAGGGGACTATGACAATATCACATATCCCCTAAATTAGCCCTTGACAATCATAGTTCACCTTCACAATGAATAATCCAAGGCATGGCAGGTGACAAAGTGCATTTAAGTGGAAGAGACGAGTATTAACACCCCTTAGTTTGCAAGTACCTTCACACACTTCTTTCGAGATGGAGAAATAGATTCATATTTCATTTGGAATTAATATAAAGAATGGAAGTCAAATTATTCCAAAATTTGGTTTGGCATGTTTACTGCTTGAATTTAGCTTGATCTATAGCATTGGGATTAGGGAGGAATTTGGTCCAACATGTTTCTATCTCAATTTCATTCTAGATTTATTTACTGCGTTTAAGGAGGACTAAGGAGTATGTGGGCCAGGCACCATTGCAGGCATGAGCTTTGGTTCTTATCAAAATTGTGCCCTTCACCCAAGTTATTGGAATTATATTTGTGTGGACTAGTAGTGCAACAATCTTATTCCTTAGCAACGCTTGGAAGAGCTAGAACATGGCAGAGCATAGTCACCCCAGTCATTTATTTGTGTGTGAAAAATTGATTCTACAATGAGCTCTAAGGAGGAAAAAGAGACTTCTAGTAGATAACCAAGTAGTCATTTCCCATTTTAAGAATAGAGTTTCTAACCAAGATAAAGCTTAGAATATTGGTCATGTAGAGATATTGAATATTGTGAACCAACAGAAAAGACAAATTAAGAAGTTTGAAGCTAATTGCAGCATGCTCTACCAATTGGTTATAGGCCTTTCTAGGAGAACATAGTTTGTGATATCAAATCCAAGAATGTCAATTAGGACTGCCCCAAATTTTGCAAAAGAAGAAGAAATAGTCTAGAAAGCTCTTGGAGACCTAGAAATGGAACATGTGGAAGAGGAGATCAAGTTATCAAGTTATGAACCAACACCTTGAGAATGATAAAAAATCAATGTATAATAGTCCACTTCGAGGGGAAAACCTCTGTTTACAATATATTCAATGTACAAGATGAGATGAGATAATATTAAGACTATATATCCTTGATATATATATAGGACTCAAAGGGTACAATTATAATGAAAGGGTACAGTGAAGGGTTCTAGCCTACATACAAATATAGCACTAGAAATGTGATAATTCAATATCTAAGGCTTAATAAGGGGTTTTATATTTAAAAGGGGGCTTTGTCTAGGGTTTAAAATTCCCCTCCCCTTCAAACAAGTGTTTTCCTCAACACTTGACTAACTATGGTTGTTTCTACATGAAGAACTCATCTTCCCATGTCGCCTCTTCCACCAGTAGGTTCTTCCATTTGACGAGGTACTGAGTAATCGTTCGATTTTGCAACCGCTTAATCCTTGTTTCAAGGATTTTTTCTAGTTATATTATGATGTTCCCTTCTTCATTAATCTCTGGTAAAATAGTTTGGACTGGGATCTTGTCATTAATTACCTTCTTTAATCAAGAAACATAGAATATTGGATGTACACATGAAGATGGAGGAAACTCCAATTTGTAATCCATACTTCCAATCTTTTGCAACACCTTGTAGGGGCCATAATATTTGGGTGCTAATTTATTGTCCTTCTTTTGTTACTTGAGGGACATCTGTTTATATGGTTGTAGCCTCTAAAATACCCAATCCACTACTTCAAATTCCCTTTCACTGCAATGCTTATCTGCTTGTTGTTTCATCATATTTTGTGCCATAACCAAGTTTTCCTTCAATTGTTTGAGAACATCTTGTTGGTTCCCTATGTGGTTGTTATAGTTATATTTTCCACCCTAGGGGCACATAGAGAAAACATCCAAAATATCAAGTTGAACCACATATTTTTCCCTTACATTTAATCAATTTTGAAAGTGGGCATGCCTCAACTACCTGACAAGGTGTGACTGGTCACTACTAAACTCACTGGCAGCCCACAAATGGCCGTTATTGATCTCACTGACAAACCACGATCGATCTCTAGTTTCACCACTTCTATCCCACGACCTCCCCTGAAACCTCAGTTTTCGACACATTCGAGGAAATTGGCAACGAGATGAGTTGTGATCTCGTCATATGACCTCATAAACGCAGTGATAGTTTGAGTTCTTCATGATATGAGCATGACTTGAGAAACCTAGAAGACTCACCCTAAAACTCTTTCACTACTCTATAGAGAGAGAGAGAGAGAGAGAGAGGCTTATTCAAGGGAAGAAAGGAGGAAGAATTGAGAGCAAGTCTATGCTGCTGAAATTTTAGAAGAGTGGGGGGGAAAGGAAGAGTTGAAGCAAGAGCCAAGGAAAACCACAACTTTGGACTCAAGGTGATCACACCATCGATGTAAGGTTCTTATTTTGTCTTAATAGAGATAAATGATACTTTCTAATTCTATGCTTTGTCTATTTGATTACATGTTGGCATACTTATTATTTTCGTGAGTAAGATAAGGTAGATATGAAGTTATTTAAGTTTATTTAATGCTTCAAGGATTTGAGTGAGATATTTCTTGTCATGTGTGTGGGGGAAGAAAGCACAGGAGTGGGAGTCAGATCTTTCGGGTTGCGTCAGTTGGGACTACGCAAGGATAACCCTTGGAAAACCAGGTATAACATAAAGAGTACTTGAATTTAATAGATCTAGGAAAGTTTGTAGTGTGGTATGTTTTTTTTTTCTTGGGTCAAAGGAAGACCCAGGGGAGAAATCACATATCCATAGGAGAGAAATATTTGTTAACATAAATGGCGAGCATACTAGGGATAGTACCTATTTTCTTCTTTAGTTGATTCTTTCCTTTGGATTTTTAGTGTCTTGAAGTTTCCTAGTAGCTTATCCTCTTCCCCATAACCCTCTCAAATATAAAATCCTCCATATATTTCAGTTCTAGCCCATATCCAATATTTTATTTTCAAAATTGGTAGACAGTCGTGACTGACTAGTCAATACCAAAGCGATCAGTCATAGTTTGAACCACTGACAACCCACGACGGTTGTGACTAAGAAATCTATACTAGAGTGACCAATCACACTTTCTATTACCATTGGGGCATGATTATAGTTCACTATATGCATATCTATTCACCCAAGACCGGTCATTTCCCAAGCGAAGGCTGGGTCGCGACCTCCTTTGTAGGGTGCACAAAAAAAGCCCTGTAGGGTGCAAAAAATCCATTTTTTTGTGAAATTTTTTCTGGGTTTTTTCCTTTGAAGCCTAGGGTCTATATTATCGGGAAAGAGAACCTTTAGAATTTATTTTTTGAATAATTTTTTCATTATTATTTTCATGGTATAAAAGAGAAAAAAAATCATTTTTTTATCATCCCTTTTGGAGCATTTTAAGACTTTTCTCAAGAGTTGCATTGGAGTGTTTCTTGTGAATTTTGGGGTCTAAAATTGTATTTTGGAGTGATTGATAGTCCCATTTGGATTTTAGTGATTTATATCTTGTTTTTAATTTGAGAAAAAGAAACCTCTTGTTCACTCCCTTATATATTCTTCATCGAAGAAGAAAAAGTTGCATTTCATGCATTTTCATTCTTTGTCTTGCTTCATAGTGGAAAAGAGTCATAACATAATTGAAGTTGAATTTGTCACCTTGATTAATCAACAACCATAATAAAAAGAACGCTTAATTTAAAATCTATTAGACTCTTTTTTCTTTATAGCAAACCAATATAGATTAGGATTTAGGACCTTGGTGTAGAATTAGAGAGTAAACTCTCGAAGGCTGCAAAACCAAATGTATAAGTCATTAATAAGTGTAAAATCCATTGTTGCAACAAGTGAGTCAGGAATTTATTCTAACACAAGAGCCAAGAAATAGGTCACATTGGGGCAAGTGGAGGGATACCCCTCTCTACTTCTCTTGGTTTTTGTTAACAGGAGTTTCGGAGGTGCCCACACCTCTCTTGGGGGGTAGCACTTCTCAAATATTTGGGATTTGTTACCCCGCCAATGCGTGTGGTTTGATCTGCAACTATATGCTCGAACATTATGTTGTGAAGTGGTAAACTTAGTGGATTTTCCTAGGTTCCTACACATGTGAGTGAAAGTGGTAAGTGAATGTGGTACCTGGGACAGACGTCGAACCTATGATTCAGTCCCCCGGAGGTTTCCTGTCTTCACGAAGGTACCTGCACCAGTAATGGTTATCATGTTAGGGTCACTATAATTGTTCCATATTCCTCACACCTTCGGTAACCAATGTTCTAGGGACTTGGTTTCCCCCAGAGGGTTGGTTTCAGAAGGCCCATTTTTATCCACTTGTTTCTTGTTGTTGGCTTAGATTTTCTAGGGGTGTGTTATATAGTGAAGTTTATGTCTAGTTGGTCATAGGTTATTATTTTCTTCTTGGTTGAAATAAAGTTTATATTGTGGTTGATCAACATTTTTTTCGATATCATAGACCCTTTACTCATTCATGTGAATAAACCTTTTGGTGAATATTTTTTTTACCTTAGTAATCCTCATATCATGGAAAGAATTAATGGGTCATCCAACAGGGGAGGATCGGCGTATACATCCCCAACTGTGTTGGGATAAGTCATGATGACCACCTCCTTGCCAGCACTTAGTGGGATGGGTACTCTTGTTAGGGGCCTAACCTCCCTAACCTATCACGTAGGTAGAATAATATATTTTCCATGTAAGAAAGGTCGACATTAGTTAATAAGGTCTATTTGATAATGTGAACAAGTCTAATGTAAGAAGACTTAATAGAAGCTTTCACTTCTAGAAAGATCTTCCTCTAGAATGTACAAAAGGTAGAATTAGTATAAATAAGAGTAGAAGGCATGAGAAATGGTGTCTTGAGAATTATTGTAATAGAGATCTACTCTGTTGGAGGTTGCCCCATTGAAGAGGAAAGTGAACTTGGATTTCTATCAATAAAGGTATCATTTTTTGTGTTCTGATTCTCTATATTTTTTTGTTCCATTGGTATTTTCTACAATATTTTTGTTTTTGCATAATTATAATACATCTGGTATCTTACAAGTGGTATCAGAGCTCTTTCCTCTACAAAAATTGTGGGTAATTTTTTTTCAAGGTAGATATGTGTACAGCCGATGTCTTTAAAGCATAGAGATATGTCATTCAGTGGGTAAAAATGTGGTTGGGGAATACTACACGTAGGAAATACAGAGGGTTTCACAAGGTTACTCGAAACAAACATTTCACCTTGTTGTAAAACTATGTAACCCTTGTTGGTACCCCTTCATGTAGTATTGCATTAGATGGGATATATACACGGCCATCACTCCCATGTATTGTCACGTATATAGAGAATCCCCTAGGTATCCTAAAACCATCCCTAGATCAATTGAGTGACTTCCTAACTGCTATAGTGGCAACGAGAATAACACTTGGGAAGATACTCTCTAGTACATGGGTAATTCAGTAGTATGGCTAAGGGTATGGTCGAGCCTCCTCAGTTGGTGCCATAAGATATTGGGTCGAGTATTATTGTTCGACCCCGCATGCATATTAGAGAGTTATAGCATAGGGTAAACCCTTGTCTGTAGGAACCCTGAAAAACCTAACCCTTGGGAAAGGAACATAAGAGATACATTTATGTGCAACCCTCCCTCTTACATTTCGGTTGTGAAATTCCTACACAACTTTTCCTGTTAACAATTTGGGAAATTCATCACTGCAGTATTCTTCAGGGTGGAGTATAACTCTGCAAGAGTAAAAGAAATTAACCAAAAAAAAATTAGTGGTCTCGTCGGCACCCTTATTCAGGACCTATCCCATTGGATTCCTCTCTTCGCCCTGATCGTCATGGTAGGTCTATCATTTTTAAGCCTTTTTTTTCCACGAACCCGGCCCCCTTCCTAACACCCTTATTTGGGCCCTATACCATTGGATTCCCCTTTTCTCCTTGATTGTTGTGGTACCTATCACTTATAAGCCTTTTTTTTGGTCCCACACACCCTTTTCAACACCCTTATTTGAAACATATCCCATTGAATTTCCCTTGTCTCTCTGATCGTAGTCATATATATATCTTATCCACCTTTTTTCAATGGACCCACTCCATGTCCTAGGCAACCCAACTTTCCAAATGGCCACCACTCACACCCAAGAAATGCAAGCCAAAATAAAACAGAACAAGGCCTAGCTTGACCACTTCGAGGACCAAGTCAAGACTAAATTTTCTAAAGTTGACAGCCAATTTTTTGAACCAATATTGGGCCCCCCTTTCTTGAACAACCCTCCCAAGTAGATGGTGTTGAATTCTCCCATACCATGTCCTTTCAGTACAACCCCTTTCATTGTGACCCGTGTCTTCCCCGAGTTGAGGTCAATAAATTTGATAGCTCTGATCCCATGGGATGGGTCACCCAAATGGAGCATTATTTTTCTTTGCATGGAATTACTGATGAGTTGGACAAAAAAAATTATGGTGTTCTCTATCTGGATCCTGAACGTGGGCAATTGTGGAAATGGCATAAAAATGCACGCCATGGGTATGTTGCGTGTACCCAGTTTGTTGCAAATGTTTATGACTGCTTTGACACTGACACCCACTATTTAGGTCGTTTGACCAAGTTGAAACAATATAGCATAGTGGAAAACTTTACAACCACCTTTAAGAACTTAGCTTTCAAAATAGAGCACATGACATATGCCTTCTTCAAGGAATGTTTTATCAATGGCCTAAAGAATGAAATCCAATCCCAAGCCCTCATGGCTCATCCCCAGACTTGGTTGGAAGCTACTAAACACGTCAAAGAAGCACAATAATTTTTCTTTTCCTAGAACCAAAAACCCTCTTTTATTCCCCACCCTCGACCTACCAATATTTCCCCTCAGGAAAACCCTCTCAAGATCCATAAATATACTCGGGAAGAAATGGTTGAACAGCAATTCAAAGGTCTTTTCTATAATTGTGATGACAAATATTTTCTTGGGCACAAGTGTAAGTAACATAATATTTTTATGGTCATTTATGAGGATGTTTTTGACGATGAGGCTAAAGCTTCTCATGTGGAAGAGCTACCCCCAATAGATGATCCTACTCTACTTTCTAATCCACTATAAGTTGAACCGTTGATTTCGTTGCACGCCCTCGGTGGCTTCTCTTCTCCCCAAACCATCAAACTAATTGGCTACATTAATCATAGGAAAGTAATGATCCCTGTTGACAATGGAAACACCCATAATTTCATTCATCGTCACATTTCCCAGGAAATCAATTGTTATATCTGTCATGTCAACAATTTTCAAATCATTATTTCCAATGGTGGTTCCATGAAATGTGGTGGGTGTTGTGAAAATGTGTGCCTTTGAATTGGTTGGTACCACCTAAAATATCATACTTTTTCTATCGACATGGGTAGTTGTGACATTATGCTCGGTGCTAAATGGTTATGCACTCTCACCCCCATCCTCATAGACTTTAAGGACCTCACCATGAAATTCCAATAGGAGGGAAAACAATATAAATTCCAACGCATCACAACAATCTCATTTGAGATCATTAGCTCCCATCGAATGGAAAATATACTAAAAAAGTTTATTATGGTATTATTTCCGAAATCCATTCCATTCACGCCATTTAGACACCCTCTACGCACCCTGACCTCCAATCCATACTTTCTAGACACCAAGATATTTTTAACACTCCCTGTGGACTTCCCCCTTCCCATGGTTCCCATGATCATCCCATTCCTCTAGTACCAAGAAGTCTTCTTCCCAATGTTTTCCCTTATCATCATTCCTTTTCCCAGAAAAATGAAATTGAGAAAATTGTTCAAGAATTTCTACAAGTCGGTGTTATCCATCCTAGTACCAACCCCTATTCTTCTCTGGTAATCATGGTACTCAATAATGAAGGCACTTGCAACATGTATCTGTATTTTTGAGCCCTCAACAAACTCACAATCAAAGAAAAAAAATTAGACCTTTTGGATGAATTGAGTGGTGCTCAATACTTTCCAAAACTTGATCTTCATTTTGGTTACCACCAGATACATATGAAAGAGGAAGATATCCCCAAGACTTCATTTTGAACCCATGAGGGTCACTATGAGTTCTTGGCCATGCCCTTTGTCCTGTGTAATTCCCCCTCCACATTTCAAAGTCTCATGAATCGTCTGACGTCCTTTCCTCCATCATTTTTTATTAGTTTTATTTGATGATATTCTCATCTATAGTAACACTTGGCTTACTCATCTCACCCATGTGGATCAAGTTCTCCATATATTGTCTAAGAACAAAATGTTTCACAAACAAAATCAATGTGCTTTTGGCGCCTCTGAATTTGAATATCTGGTTCATATTGAAGGAAAAGATGGTGTACGGGTGGATCCTAAGAAAATTGAAGCTATGAAGGATTGGCCTCACCCTAAAACTCTTAGAATATTGCATGGGTTCTTGGGATTAACATGATCCAGATTATTTTCGGCACGAAATGAGAGAGGAGATATAATAAAGAAATGCATAGAGATATCACAGATATTCAATAATATAACAGAAATGTATCAGAGATGAAACCATAAACATAGATATACAGTAATAAATGATTTCTATTAATGAAAGAAATGTACAGAGACTGTAAAAATATAGAGTGAAAGACTCGTCAGAATGGTGGCAGCTTATCTCTGAGAAGAGATGTGACAGCTACTCACATTCGCAAGAAGATGAATACAATGAGGCTTTGAAGGCCTTTTTACAATAAACAGGAATTCCAAAAAATATATACATACAAAAACCTAACCTTAGGAGATGAAGCGCCAAAAGTCATGTGGGCCCCATTTGGGTAAGTTAGTACATCAACTTCTCGGGGTCGTAACTTTTGCATACAATCTTTGTTTTAGGCGTATGATAGCCCATTGGAAAGGTATCGTCGGGGAGATTAATTTTAGGGGCTCAATCATGCCTTAAAATATCATTTATAAGCTCGATCCCGAAAAACCTTCATTTATGCCCTCAAAATTGCCCCGAAAGTTAAAACTGCTAAAAATAGTAAATTGCCAAAATTGCCAGAAAACTATTTTGAGCCACTTGGAAAAGGTGGGTGGCCACCAATATCCACCTGGATCAATCCTCCCTCCTTAATAAGCAATGGTATCCATTGCGTTGAGTGCACGGGGGAGAGGAAAAGCGTTTGCTGAATTTGAATCTGGGTGAGTTGCTTGCCTTGTTGGAGACGTCGCGTTGCTCAGTTTGTGGAAGGCTATCACGAGCATGTGGTTGGAAGGGTTGTACATTTTTAACTAGTATGGATACATGAGATTATTTTGTGTAGATGGAATCTTTACACTTTGCTACAATCTTGTCGACCTACTTCTATTGGATAGAAGGTGCTTGGGCCGAGGTTGTAGTAGTTGCAGTATCCTTTTGTTCACCTTTTGAACAGATTGTGAAGAAGCTAAATTTTGTATTATGAGACACTACCTTGCGGCACTTTTTAGGTGGGACAATAGTCGGAACTACCTCTGGTATTCGGTAGAGATGGCCCCCCAGAGAAATAATGACACTGTCGGGTCGAGACTCATAAACAGCATGGCGCTTCCACATATATGGTTGGCCCAAGAGAACATTATAGACATCCAGTGGGGAAACATCACATAATACCTCATCCTTGAAGGGTTGGATGTTGTTTGACAATCAAGACTACTGGCTAACACGAAGATCTCGTCCTTGGCGAAGCCACCTGATTTTGTATGGTTTCGGGGGTGGTGTTGTCGACAATCCCAATTGTTTGACGACCTTTGCTGACATGAGGTTCTTATGGCTTCCGTTATCAACAATAAAATGCAGAGGGGTCCCCTTCACCCACATCTATGAATCAAAAAAGGTGCTCCCCCTCTTCAGGATCTGTTGGTTCTTCTGGTTGAATTGTTGTGGTCACAACAATAGCAGTGGGGTCTGTGTCGATGATCTGTCTTTTACCAGTATTTTCATAATCAGATTCGGAATCAGGGTTTGGCTCCTTGTCTTTGATCTCGTCCACCAATGATTGTTTTGAGCGACATTCATCGGTGTTGTTCCAGGGGCGTTTGTGGAAATCACACCATTTTCCGGTGTCCTTCTTTGTCTTCCTGTGACCCTTCTTTTCCTGTGGCTTGGACTAGTTTTCGGGAGACTATTTGTTAGGGTCATCTTTGTAATACTTTGGTTGTTGCGGATTTTCAGACCCGAAATCCCGTTTGTTCTGGTGCTTAAATTTCTGCTCGATTTTAACAGCATATCGATAAGCAGCACAAAGTGATGAGATGTCCAGAAAATCCATTTCAGTTTGGATGTATCTGTGTAGAGACCTACGGTATTTTAGAACCAAATGTCGTTCGAAGTCTTTGATACCCATATTGGTGCGCAAGGTATGGAAGGTATTGGTGAACTATGGAACTTATTGGCCCCTCTCTTGCTGCAGTGTGGTCCATCTCATGTACTAGTCCTCATAGTTTCCAACAGGGTAATATTGTTCATTTACTGCATCCACAAAAAAATCCCAAGTGGGATCGACCCCATATATTCCAGACTCCTCTGTGAAAATTTTCTCCCAGTAAGTTTCCCACCAATGTTTGACATAGGGGAGAGTTTTAAGGAGTGTGAAGGTGATCTTTTCTTTGTAGGGAAAATTATGAATGGAGAAATAACCTTGTAACATATTTAACCATTTGTCTAGGGCATCCACATCTATCTGACCTTCAAATACGAGAATATCAAAATTAACCTATACCTTGAAAGGAAATGTGCTTCCAAAGTGGTTGTTTGATGACTATGCACATGTTTCTATTGGCATGCGTTGAAGGATGTGGGAAAAATTCTCCATCATTTCGTCCCTCTGTCACGTGAGAGCTTGCTCAAGCAACAGATTTATAAGATCGTCTACTCCATCATTTTTCTTTTCTTCCACCATGGAGGGTTTCTTAGGCATGCGAGAGAAATTGTCTTCAAGAGAGACAAGCTCGAGACCCAAATTTATATACTCGGACTTCATCGGGGACATGCACTGAAAAATGATCAAGAACAGCCTACTATGATACCACCGATCCGAATTATTTTCAGCACGAAATGAAAGTGGAGATATAATAAAGAAATGCAAATAGATTTCACAGATATTCAATAATATGACAAAAATGTATCAGAGATGCAACCATAAACACAAATATGCAGTAATACATGATTTCTATTAATGAAATAAATGTACAGAGACTGTAAAAATACAGAGTGAAAGACTCACTAGAATGGTGGCAGCTTATCTCTGAGAAGAGATGTAACGACTACTCGCATTCACAAGAAGATGATCACAATGAGGCTCTGAACGAATTTTTATAATAAACAGGAATGTCAAAAGCCCTATACATCCAAAAACCTAACCCTAGGAGATGAAGTGCCAAAAGTCATGTGGGCCCCGTTTGGGTAAGTTAGTACATCAACTTCTCGGGGTCGTAACTTTTGCATACGATCTCTGTTTTAGGTGTATGATAACCCGTTGGAAAGGTATCATAGAGGAGATTCATTTTGGGGGCTCAATCATGCCTTTGGATATCATTGAGAAGATCAATCCCGAAAAACCTTTATTTAGGCCCTCAAAATGACCCCAGAAGTTAAAACTGCTAAAAATAGTAAATTGCCAAAATTGCTAGAAAACTATTTTGAGCCAGTTGGAAAAGGTGGGTGGCCACCGATATCCACCTGGATCATAAAAATATATTATCGCGAGTTTGTTCAGAATTATGGAAAAATTGTAGCTCCTCTCACTGCTCTCCTTAAAAAGAATGCTTTCAGTTGGACTCCAGTAGCTAATCAGTCCTTCCAAGCCTTGAAAGAGGCCATGTGCACTACTCTTGTCTTGGAACTACCTGAATTCATCAATACTTTTGTACTAAAAAAAATTGCATCGAGGAAAGGCATTGGGGCAATCCTAATGCAAGATGATCAACCTTTGGTTTTCACTAGAAAACAACTATCATAGCTACATTTGGTTCAATCAACCTATGAAAAGGAAATGTTCATTATTCTACATAGACTATATCTTTGGTGTCCTTATCTCTTTGGGAAACACTTCCAAATTAAAATTGATCATCGAAGCCTCAAGTATTTTCTGGAGCAAATAATTTCCTCCTCGGAGAAAAAAAAATGGGTGACCAAGCTGTTTGGTTATGATTATGAGATCATCTACAAGAAGGGCAAAGAAAATGTGTTTGTTGATGCTCTTTCAAGTAAATATGAAGAAGAAGGGTCCCTCTTTTCCTTCTCATTCATTGTCGTAGATTGGCTTTAGGTTGTTCTCTAGGGATGGTTTCAAGACCCCAAACTTTCTATTTCAATCCAACAATTGCAATAGGATCATCAAGCTTCTCCAAAGTACTATTGGCACAATGAAGAGTTTCGTTATAAATTTCACTTGTATTTAAGAAAACATTCAAACCTTAAACCCACAATCCTCTCTGAGTTGCATGCTTCACTCGCAGCTAGCCATTCTGAGTTTACCAAAACCTATGAACAGGTAAAATTTATTTTTTGGGGGGACGATATGAAACAGGATATCCACACCTTTGTGGATAAATTTGATACATGTCAATGCAATAAGGGTGAAATAGTCAAATCTTTGGGCACACTCCAACCACTCCCAATTCCACCTGGTGTTTGGAGGGATATTTCCATGGATTTAATTGTTGGATTACCTAAATCGGGCAATAATTCAGTCATCATGGAGGTAGTAGATCCTATTTACAAATATTCTCATGTTTGTGCTCTGCAACGCCCCTTCATTTCATCCACAGTGGCTCGGATTTTTATGGATAATATATTCAAACTCCATGGCATGCCTCATTCTATTATCTATGACTGAGATCCAACTTTCACCAACATTTTTTGGCAATAATTGTTCCAACTACAGGGAACCCAATTGCATCTCATCACCACTTATCATCCCCAAACTAATGGACAAACGACATTTGTCAACAATTATTTGGAAACATATTTGTGGTGTTTTTCATCTTACCGAAAAACTCAATGGGCTAAGTGATTACCCCTAGCTGAATGGTGGTACAATACATTGTACCATACTGCCACTCACATGACATCTTATGAAGTATTCTACAGGAAAAATCCACTGTTGGTTCTCTCATACATTCTCAGTGTCTCCAAGGTTCAAGAGGTGGACAAAAATCTTATAGTCTAAGCACCCATTCTCCGTACCCTAAAATAAAATTTAGTCTTGGCTCATAATCGAATGAAGAAACAAGCATATCAGGGTCGCTCTAAACATCAATTCGCTGAAGGGGACCAACTAATTCTTCATTTGAAACCTAATAGGAAGACTTCACTCAAAGTTGAACACTTTCATAAAATTGCCCCCAAATTTTATGGTCCTTATAAAATTCTCAAGCGAGTAGGGTGTGTGGCCTACCAGTTAGTGTTTCCTAGTCATTCTAATATCCATCCTATTTTTCATGTGTCCTACATAAAGAAATTGATTGGAACTAAGTGTCAGTCTCAAAACAATCTCCTTGAGTTGGATAAAGAAGTTTACATTTGGTTGTAGCCCCGAGAAGTATTGGACCAGCGTGAGCATCGTCTCTATCGGCGAATCATCAAGGAACTGTTAGTTCAGTGGAAGGATACAACTTTAGAATATTCCACCTCAGAGCCAGCTACCATTCTGCAACAATTTCCTCATCTCCATCCTTGAATACAAGGATATTCTTCAAGGGGGAGGGCACGTTAGGGACCTAACCTCCCTAACCCCTCACTTAGGTAGAATAATATATTTTCCATGTAATAAAGTCTGACATTAGTTAATAAGTCTCATTTAATAATGTGAACAAGTCTAATGTAAGAAGACTTAATAGAAGCTTATGCTTCTAGAAATATCTTCCTCTAGAATGTTCTTTAGAAGGTAGAATTAGTATAAATAAGAGTATACGGCATGAGAAAGATTGTCTTGAGAATTATTGTAATAGATCAGCTCTACTCTGCTGGATGTTTCCCCCTCGAAGAGGCAAGTGAACTTGTCTTTTTATCAATAAAGGTATATTTTTTGGTGTTGTGATTCTCTATATTTTTTTCTTCATGTTATCACATAGGGTTGTCAAGAGTCATGTGGGTTTGTTGTGAATACCTAGGTCTGTATCCTTGCCCTATATCTCTCTCTTTTGCGGGTCGTGTCTTTAAATTTTCCCTTCAACTGGTAAAGTCGGTTTTGTTTGCCCCTTTTTGTTTAAAGGACCTGGTTTCCCTTGATGTCTTTCCTGAAAAGGTCTCATCCCAAAGCCTTTATGTTTTTCTCTAAATATGAACACCCATCTCCTTTTGTTTTAATCACTCATCCTTTCCCGAGCCCCCATCCAGTCATCCAAGTCTTTGTTTACACAGATCGCAGTCACAGGCTCAAGTCGCAACACTCAAAGTGGTCTGTTATGGAATCGAATCAAGCAAAAAGGTAGGTTCATCTTTCAACAACAGCAATTCCATGTGGAGTTCATATTAGTGGCTCGCGGGCATTCGGAATCTTAAAGTTGCGTGAAGTATAGCTCCAGATAAAATCCTCTAAGAGAGTATGAGCCATATATCTTAAAGGGGGGAAGGTGGCATCTGATCCAAGTGTTCGAGGAAATGAGCTTCGGGAGTTTTGAAATGAGAAGTGCATGAAATTCCCGAAGAGCAAAAGCTCGGACTCCCGAAGCAATTATGGATTGTTGATCTCGGAATCAATAGAAGTTGTTGATATTGGCAGCAGTAGCATCGAAGTGTCGAAGTCCCAAAGCACCGAATTTCCTAAGTTCCAAAGTGTCGAAGTCTCGAATCTCGAAGGACCGAATTATTTCTCAGTCATCCGATCCAGGAGGACACGCGTCAATTTATCACCAACTCCGGGTAAACAATAGTTGGAGAAATAAGTTTGAGTTTTGATTTTCCTGAAGCTCGGAGACCCGAAGGGATCTCAGCCATCGATCTGTGAGGGCCACGCATCAACAGATCGCCAACTCCGGGTAATATCATTGAAGGAAAACGAGTTTTGACATTTGATTTTCCTGAAGTCGGGAGCCACGAAGGGATCTCAGTCATCGATCTCTGGAGACCACGCATTGTTAGATCCTTAACTTCGGATGTTTTGCTTCGAGGGAAAAATAAGTTTGAGTGTTGATTTTCCCAGAGCCCGGAGACCCAAAGGAGATCTCAGCCATCAATTTAAGAGGATACGTGGTAGTCATCAGTGTGGACATGTGGCGCAATCATCGGTCGTGACACCTGGCACCTATTCTACAATGACATGTGGCACCCATTCCAGGAAGGTGTGGGCATATCATTTGCTTCTTTATTCGTGACACATGTCACTTCTTTTTCATGACACATCATCATGGTGACGTCAAACCACCACATCAGATCATCCTCCGGGAGGTGTTATTGTTCAACGTCAAAAGTAGTGTCCCCCCCAGGGCACAGTTTGGCGGATTCTAAAGTTGGAGGGAGGTTAATCTTGGCAATGGCGCTAAATATAGAAGGTGCACCCAGATCTCATATCAGGACTAGATCTGCGGCCACAGTTCATTGTGGGGACGCAACATGCTCAGGAGATAATTTTCTTGAGGGGTCCCACAATTGAAACCATGGTAAGGAAAAAGTGCTACATGGCGAAAGGTGGTGGATTGCAGACCCAAAAGAAGTCTGAACCCAAACCACTCTTGAGCAGCCCCGCAATCACTTGCTCATATAGCGTCGAATCCGAGAGCAACGCATGTTCATCCCCTAAGCATTAAGTCTCTTTGATTCCCTGGGGAAAATCATTTAATGGAAGGCAGGTCGGGTGGTTGAAACCTCGACTCACTTAGTAATTAGAAAGTATGGAGGAGTTGGTCGTTGAAAATAGAGCTTTCAGCCCAAGGTACCCCTGTGGATGGATTTTTCTGCAGGCCCATGTCGATTTGAGCTCGCATATGACATAGGGATGCGTGCTCAGTCTGAAAGAAGAAAGCGCAAATGAAAGGCTTTGAATGTAGTAGCCATCTCACACTGCTAGTAATGGTGGACTGGTCTTAGTATAAATAGGTAGTTTTGATATTTTGTTAAGGTCGTCAACTAGTTGAGTAGAGCTCCCTATTTTTGTAATATTTTGATGCCAGAAGCTTTTCTCTGCATATGTATCAAATTTGAGACTTTCACATTAATAGAAATCAATTTTTCTCATCTCTTTGTAAAAATTGTGCTAAAACACTCAGGCATGGAGGATCCAGTCGAGGGTTGTGATGTTGTTGTAATGTAGGTTTGATTACAGTAGTGTCGTGACCAGTTTTAGTCTGATTCTTTGTTGTCTTATTCCCTCTTACGTTGAATGGCTCAAGCATGGAGGATCTAGTCGAGTTGTTGTAGTTTCATTGTGATGTAGGTTTGATCATTATGCTTTTGTGACTGTGTTTTTTGGACATATTTCAGTGTTTGAAGCTTGAGTTCAAGAGCAGTCTTGAGCCTGAGTTTTTCTTCACCAATCTACTTGAAAGTCGATGCCCGTAGCATTTTTTTCACCTCTCTCACTAATTCTTCCATATGCTCACCTTTAAACTCAATTCACTGACCGAAGTTAATGAGGCCCTCACTTCCTTGTGCATTGCCTACCCAGTTTTTGTCTTAAATTTGTTTTCATACTGAGTTTTGTCCATTTGACCTCCATTCATAAATCAAACATCCACCAAACACTCTGATGGGTATTGGGCTTTTCCTCTCACAATTTGAGGGTGACTCTCGGTGCTAACATTATTGGCATCTTTGTTGGGGAATGAATTGAATACATTTCCCTGGGTAAGAATGACAAAGAAATTATGATTCGGAAGGTGAATCAGAAATCAGTACCTTAAAGATTGCAACTTGCACCTGGCGACTCCATTGTTTCAATTGTGACTACAAAAGGCAGATACACGAGGTCTACTCCACAACTGCCTCTAGCAACACCTGAAGTTGACCCAGAGAAAATTATAAGAAAGGAAAGCTTTCTTGAGAAGACTTTAGTTGTTGTCCTAGATTGAAAAGATCCCTAGGAGAGTGATAATGACCAGATCTGGTCTTTGATGGTGAACAAATACTAGACGCTTTCAGACTGCACCTGGAGACTCCATTTTTAAAGAATCCAGTGGCAACTCCATAGTTTTAAGAAGTCATATTTTCAGATGGAATCCATTTTGGCTCGAAGGTTTGCTTCTTTTAATTTCTCTGTTGTTCCTAGTTTTCCAAATGTTGTTCCTACTATCGATGAGTGGGGTGATTTTTTTCCCATATTTAGAGAACAGAATGATGACAACCCTGTTGAGCATCTCCGTGAGTTTCATGAACTCATGCATCAGTGGGAAATACATCATGAGGATGTATTATTGAATATGTTCATGTTCTCATTAGCAGGAGATGCTTGTGAGTGGTATCACTCCTTGCCCCCTGCTAGCATCTCCTCCTTGGAGCAGTTTCATGCAACTTTCAATGCTCACTGTAAAAGGTATTATTTCTCTTAGTTAATCTGTCATAACTGTTGTAAGGAGTATAGATATGGTGTTCAGAACATAGTTCGTTCTTGCGAAATCTCTGAGGATGAGGGGTATACCTCGGAGGAGTTGTTAAAACTGGTAAAATCTCTTTCTGCAAGGATAGAGGAATTGAAGGAATATTTTTCTCACCTCTCTTAGGAAGAAGATGCAAAGGATATTTTGGTCCATGAAATAGATGTTCTTGGCAGCCCTACTTATGATGAAGAAGTGATTTCAATACTGACCAAGAACAAACAACTTTTGATGGATATCCCAGCGAAGATGATGAAGAGCAGAGATTTTCCATGGTTCTTGTTTATGATGATTTTGAATATGATCCTTGTGAGAGCCATGAAGGAGAAAAAGAGGAGCTAAATGTGCATCTTGTCTCCTGTTCAGAGCCTATAAATGAGAAGATATCACCTAGGATTATCCAACTTGCATCAGTCCTCCACCCACATGTACACTCTAAGAACATCGAACGACAAGTGAGAAAAAATGAAGGATAGGAGGTAGTTTCTTACCAGTTGAGCTTTCCTGATTACAAATTTTGTGACCTTGTGGGGTTATATATGGAGATGTGTTTTCCAAAAGCATTGGAGCCTGCAAAATTATTCATCGTATTATCATTTGGGGGTATTGTCAGTGTTCCAAGACATGTTTTCTTTATGTTGTCATACTTCTTTTACCTTTTGTGGATCATTTGTAGTGAAGAAAAGAATCATATTACCACACAATCTGGGTGGCTATGGTGGAAGTTTGCTTTCACCTAATGCATTGTAAAAGTCAGTTAGCCTGGGATTGTACATAAATAATCTCCTTCTGGTGCCCATTTGTTTGTTTGTTTTTTTAGTAGAGTAGTGTACATATTTCCCTGTTTCCTTCAACAAAAGTTTTGAGCTAGAATCCATAGCCCAACAGCTAAGGCACTGGAACTATGCATTCTTGGAAGCTCGCAGGGAGCATGCCATCCCCTTTGGAGCCAAATGTTCTCACATAGGATTGTCAAGAGTCGTATGGGTCTGTTGTGAATACCTAGGTCTGTATCCTTTCCCTCTCTCTCTCTCTTTCGCGGGTCGTGTCTTTAAATTTTCCCTTCGACTGGTAAAGTCAGTTTTGTTTGCCCCTTTTTGTTTAAAGGACCTAGTTTCCCTTGATGTCTTACCTAAAAAGGTCTCAGCCCAAAGCCTTTTTGTTTTTCTCTAAAGATGAACACCCATCTCCTTTTGTTTTAATCACTCATCCTTTCTCGATCCCCCATCCAGTCGTCCAAGTCTTTGTTTACACAGGCCAAAGCCGCAGGCTCAAGGCGCAACACTCAGAGTGGTCCGTTCTGGACTCGAATCAAGAAAAAAGGCAGGTTCATCTTTCAACGGCGTGAATTCCATGTGGATTTCATATTATCGGCTCGCGGGCATTCAGAATCTTAAAGTTGTGCAAAGTATAGCTCTAGAGAAAATCTCGGAAGAGAGTATGAGTCGTAGATATTAAAGCAGGATAGGTGACATCCGATCCAAGTGTTCAGGAAATGAGCTTCGGGATTTTTGAAATGAGAAGTGCATGAAATTCCCGAAGAGTCGAAGCCCAGACTCCCCAAACAATTATGGAAAGTTGATCTTGGAATCAACATGAGTCATTGATCTTGGAGGCAGTAGTGCCGAAGTGTCGAAGTGTCGAAGTCCCGAAGTGTCGAAGTTCCTAAGCCCAAATGACTGAAGTATTTTTTAGTCATCTAATCCAGGAGGACACGCGTCAATTTATCGCCAGATCCAGGTAAAAAATAGTTGGAGAAATAAGTTTGATTTTTTATTTTCCCAGAGCCCGGAGACCCGAAGGGATCTCAGTCGTCAATCTGTGAGGGCCACGCGTCAACGGATCGCCAGATATGGGTAAAGGAACTGAAGGAAAACGAGGTTTGAGATTTTATTTTCCCGAAGTCCGAAGCCATGAAGGGATCTCAGTCGTTGATCTCTGGAGGCCACGCGTCGTTATATCCTTAACTCTGAATGTTTTGCTTCGAGGGAAAAATAAGTTTGAGTGTTGATTTTTTGGGATCCAGGAGACCCGAAGGATATCTCAGGCATCGAATTAACAGGATATGTGGTAGTCATCAGTGTGGACATGTGGCACACTCGTCGATCGTGACACCTGGCACCTATTCTGCAATGACACGTGGCACTCAGTTTAGGAAATCATGGGCATATCATTCGCTTCTTTCTTCGTGACACATGTCACTTATCTTTCATGACACATCAACATGGTGACATCAGGCCACCACGTCAGATCATCCTCCGGGAGGTTTTATTGTTCAACGTCAAAAGTAGTGTCCCCCCCCAAGGCACAGTTTGGTGGATTCTAAAGTTGACAGATGCTTAAGCTTAGAAGTGGCGCTAAATATAGCAGGTGTGCCCAGATCTCATATTTGGACTAGATCTATGGCCACAGTTCATTGCGGGGATGCAACATGCTCAGGAGATAATTTTCTTGAGCGGTCCTGCAATTGAAACCATCGTAAGGCAAAAGTGATACGTGGCGAAAGGTGGTGGATTGCGGGCCCAAAAGCGGTCTGAACCCAAACCACTCTTGAGCAGCCCCGCAATCACATGCTCATATAGCATCAAATCTGAGAGAAATGCATCGTCGTCCCCTCAGCATTAAGTCTCATTGAGTCCCCGAGGAAAAGAAGTTAATTGAAGGAAGGTCTAGTGGTTGAAACCTCAACTCACTCAGTAATTAGAAAGTATGGAGGAGTCGGTCGTGGAAAACAGAGTTGTCAGCCCGAGGTACCCCTGTGGATGGATTTTTCTGCAGGCCCATGCCGATTTGAACTTGCATCTGACAAAGGGATGCACGCTCAGTCTGACAAAAGAAAGCGTAGATGAAAGGATTTGAATGTAGTAGCCAGCTCACACTCCTGGTAGTGGTGGACTGGTCTAAGTATAAATACGTAGTTTTGATATTTTGTTAAGGTCGTCAACTGGTTGAGCAGAGCTCCCTATTTTTGTAGTATTTTGATGTCAGAATATGTTCTCTAGTTATGTATCAAATTTGAGACTTTCACATTAATAGAAGTCATTTTCTCTCATATCTTTGTAAAAATTGTGCTAAAACACTCGGGCATGGAGGATCCATTCGAGGTTTGGGATGTTGTTGTAATGTAGGTTTGATTATAGTAGTGTCGTGACCAGTTTTAGTCAGATTCTTTGTTGTGTTATTCCCTCTTACGTTGAATGGCTCGGGCATGGAGGATCTAGTCGAGTTTTTGTAGTTGCATTATGATGTAGGTTTGACCATTATGTTGTTGTGACTGTGTTGTTTGGACATATTTCAGCGTTTGAAGCTTGAGTTCAAGAGAATTCTTTAGCCTGAGTTTTTCTTCACCAAGATGCTTGAAAGTCGATGTCCATAGCATTTTTGTTCACCTCTCTCACTAATTCTTCCATCTTCTCACCTTTAAACTCAATTAACTGATTGAAGTTAATGAGGTCCTCACTTCCCTGTGCATTGTCTTCCCAGTTTCTGTGTTAAATTCATTTTGGTACTGAGTTTTGTCCATTTGACCTCCATTCATAAATCAAACATCCACCAAACACTCTAATGGTTATTGGGCGTATCCTCTCGCAATCTGAGGGTGACTCTCAGTACTAACAGTTCCACTCGTATTTGATGCAATATTTTTGTTTCTGCATAATTATTAATACATTTGGTAGCTTACAACTCCCATATCTATGCCTCTGACATCTAGTCATTCGATTTGGGGGATGTTTCCCATAATATCCGTTCCTTCCATGAATACACCTAGTTTCAGTACACTCATTGCATCATCGCATGTGCCCACACCTATTTTTAGTTGGGGCAATTCCTTGGTATTAACACCAGAACTAGATTCCCATCTATTTCTGGTGACCCTATAGGTAGCTTAACAATATTGAATGGTAGTTTCCTTTTGGTTTTGATTTTAACCATGTGTTTGGTACTACCCCTATTGTTTTTCCTAATGTTGGGGGAAATTATGTCTTTGGGGGCACCAATGTCCTTGGGGTCAGTTATCTGGGGGGGTAAGTTCTTCCATATCCCACCAACACTCTCTTTCCACCTAATACCAGTCATATGCCAAGAAATTATTACATTAATTCCAACCAAGGGACCCCTCCAAAAGGGGACCCTTGTGATTTTCCTTCCTTTGGAAACGTTGGTACCCATTTGATGGCCATATTGAATATTCCTAGATTGTCTAAAAGGATACAAGTTTGGTTAATGATCATTCCACATGTTCTAAATACTCCTGAAAATCATTTTCCTATGAAATATATTTCTCTTCCTTCTTCCTCTTCTGGTGAAAGTCCATCTCCTAGTAACCAAAAGTCTAAAAGAAATAAAAAGAGGAATAATCATAAGAACAAGTAAAAATAAGGGGAGAAGTCACCAACCATTGCAATTCATGTTGGAGACACGTCACCAGTCACTACTAATCATAATGGAGACACACAACCAACCATTGCAAGTCATGTTGGGGGGAACACACTAGTCACTGCAAGTCATACTAGTGATAAGAAACTAGCCACTGCAAGTCATCCTGGGATCAAGCAACCAGCAACTGCAAGTCATGCAGGGGGAATTAGTATTGTTGAGAAGTCCAGATGAAAAATAAGCAAGCCTAATTTCCCATGTACAATTTGCAAAGGAGATCTCCTTACTCACTTATTTACTCTTATTCCAAATATAAACAGAGTGTGGCCCATCGTTGAAGGCTCTTCTACTCTATAACCACCAATGGTTTCTTAGAAACCTAATCAACCATTGGTTGATGAAGTGGTTGCACCAATGTGATCTTCAATATATTCCACTCCTCTTTTAGAGAGTGATGTGTCTAGCACACATGTTTTCTTCATTTCCAGTTCAAGACCTTTTGAAAAATGGGTCATACCACTCACCTTGAGCATGCTCCCTTTAAGTCCTCAAAGTGTTTCCTTTGATTGGAACGACCTTGTTGAGCCTTTCCTTGGATATTCTTTTGTTCCTTTTCAAATAAAGGTTTAATCTTATTCAAAAACCATCCATCAATGTATAGTATATGAAGGATCATTTGCAAACATTTTATCCTCCTTGGCTTGGAAAGCTATAAGTTCTCCCCTTCTTGTGTCAGCTCCTAGTCAACCACTAGCTTTTGATAGAAGACCTAGTGAATATTTGTATATTCTTAGTTAGTTTCCTATCATGTTAGGTGGGAATAAAGTTGTGGTCAATATGATAGTGGTGAATGGCCCATTAGACTTCAATATGCTTCTTAGGCATGATTATGTATATGTTATGAATGTTGCGGTGTCTACACTCCTTTGACTGATGCATTTTCCTCACAATGGAAGCATTGTCACCATATATCATCTTTCATTTTATAATCACCATCCTTCTTCGCCATTAGATCATGATACCCATTTTTATGTTCCTGGTATTCTAGTGGACACTACCCCACCACAGGTGAATTATGTGGCATCATATCCTAAGTGTTCAGTTGCTTCTAAGAAGGATCCTTTGCACTCATGTTTTTCTTCTTACAACATGGTCCCAGAAATTGGTCAGAGGATCTCACTGGCATCTATTGGCATCATTTAGAAACTCGATCCTAATATGGAATATGATCATCCTACACCGCCAATATGGGTTGTTGACTCTCCAAGCTCACATGATTTCCTTGATTTCAAGTTGCCTTCATATTAGGCCATCTTGGAGGTCATGAATTCAATATATAATCCAAAGGAAGGTGTGACACATCAATCATATATTCTTCCTTATTTGAAAGAGATGACAGTTAACACAATGAGTTTTGATTCAAGACAGGGAGCCTTTGTTGGGGCATCTAGTGAAATGCCACATCTTGACAATTTTGAGCCTCAAATATCTTTTTTAGAACTTTCCAATGAATTATTTGATCTCAATGAAATCAAAGATCAATATTACATACCTCATGTGTGTCTTGATGGGAATCATCAAGGTGTTGCAATAGCTCATGAAAATACTTATGATAATTATCTTTGTACACAGAAATTCAATTCTATGTAGTGTGGCCCCGGCATGGTGTGCCACATGATGCTGACATCAACCCATGAGTTCATCAATTATGATAGGAATCCTTGGCATGATCCTATCAATGGGCTCTCCTTCACATGAACCATCAGAATGTATAGTTATTTATACATAGGTGTGTGATGTGAGTGATTTTTTTATTTGTGTATATCATGTCCAAAAATACAGAAAAAAAATTGTTTCTTTTGATATTTCACTATGCATTTTAACCTTGAGTCTAGAATTTCTAGATTTGTTTTACAAGGCTCATTGACTAGGGGTACATAGAGAAAACATCCAAAATATCAATTTGAACCACATATTTTTCCCTTGCATTTGAATAATTGTGAGGGTGGTTGCACCTCAACTTCCTGGAAAGGCATGACTGATCACTACCGATCTCACTAACAACCCGTGATCAATTGCTAGTTGCACCATTTCTATCCATTGACCTCCCTTGAAACCTCAGTTTTTGACATGTTCAAGGAAATTGGCGACGAGATGAATTTTGATATTGCCATACGACCTCATAAACTCATTCATAGTTTGAGTTCTTCATGATATGAGAATGAGTTGAGACACCTAGAAGACTCACCCTAAACCGCTTTCACTACTCTATATAGAGAGGCTTACTGAAGGGGAGAAAGGAGAAATAATTGAGAGAAAGTCTATGCAGTTGGAATTTCATAAGAGTGAGGACAAAAGGAAGAGTTGAAGCAAGAGCCAAGGAGAACCACAACTTTGGACTCAAGGTGATCACACCATCAATCTAAGGTTCTTATTTTTTCTTAATACAGATTAATTCTACTTACCCTTTCTATGCTTTGTCTATTTGATTGCATGTTTTCATACGTATTCTTTGCTTGAGTAAGATAAGGTAGATCTGAAGTTATTTAAGTTTCTTTAATACTTGAAGGATTTCAGTTAGAGATTTCTTTTTGCGTGTGTGTAGGAATCAACCACAAGAGTGGGATTCAAATCTTCAAAGTTGTGTCAATCGGGACTATGCAAGGATAACCATTGAAAAACCAGGTATTTATCTTTATCCCATAACATAAAGAGTACTTGAATTTCATATATCCAGGAAATTTTGTATTGTGGTATGTTTGTTGTCTGTCGTGGGTCAAGGGAAGACCCAAGAGAGAACTCACCTATTCATAGGAGAGAAATATTTGTTAACAGTGGTCCTCCACTACGTGAACCTTTGTAATCCCTTTCAAGGGTGATGTGATGGATGGAGGATGATATCCACAAAGTGCCAGAAATGGGGAAATTTTTTATGAATTATGGAAGCATGTGTTGTACCACCATTCTTCCAAGGGAAACCACTTGACCATGTGTGTTTTTTTATCATATGCAAAGCAATGAAGATATCCTTCTAGACATTTTTCCACAATATTAGTTTTCCTATCAGATTGAGGATGGTAAGATGAGTTGTGAACCAATTGAGTACCCAAACAAGAAAATAATTTAGTCCAAAATTTTCCAATGAAAATTGGATCTCTGTCACTTACAATAATCTTGGGGACTCCGTGTATATTTTGAAATATTTCCATGAATGTTGTGGCTACTATACTTTCTTTAAAAAGGATGAGAAAGAGAGAAAAAATGTGAATACTTTTTCATCTGATCCACTAATACCATGATGACATACTTTGATTCAAATATGGGTAAACCTGTAATAAAATTCATTGAAACGTCTTCCCAACATTGACTTGGTATAGCTAATGGTTGTAGGAGACTCGGCCTCTTGATTTTATCTATGTTATTTTGTTAGCATACCACACATTCAGACACAAAAATTTTAACATCAGTTTTAAGACCTTCCCAAAAAAAATTCCTTCTTGATCATGTGGAAAGTTTTCAAGAACCATGAATGTCCCTTTATACAAGAAGTGTGCAATTCCAAAAGGACCTTCTGTTTGAGTTGGGAATTCTTAAATAAATATAGGCAAACATGATATCATAGAAAATCATTCTTCCATAAAAAAAAATCTAATGCACTGGGATCCTCTTGTAGTTTTTGAATGATATTGTATACCTCTTGATCTTGCTTATGCTCTATCTTTTCTTCTTCCACCCAATTAGATTGCATAATTGAAATATCACATAGTGAACCCTATGTTTCTTCTTCTTTCCTTGAAAGTGCATCTGTTGCAATATTATGTTTTCCTTTCTTGTAGATAATTTCAAAGGAATAACCTAGCATATTTGTAACTCATTTTTGTTTTTCTTCTGAAGAAAAACATTGCTCCAAGAAATACTTCAAACTATCATGATCTATTTTTACATTGAAGTGTCTTCCGATTAGGTAAGGGTGTCATTTCTTAATTGCATGTATTATGGCCAACATTTAATTTTCATAAATGGGTTTGAGTAAGTTTTTTCCTTTAATTTAGTTTCTTTCAAAGGCAAGGGGTCACCTTCCTTCTTGCATTAAAAATGCACCAATTCCATGGCATAAGGCATCACACTCCACAATAAATGTTTTTTTGAATTCAGGTGTGGCTAGGACAGGAGTTGTATACATAGCTTCAAGTTTTTCAAAAGCTTTGGTTGCTTATTGAATCCAAGAAAATGATTCCTTCTCTAATACTTTTGTTAGTGGTGCCACTATTATTCTTGACAAATTTGCAGTAACATCTTGTCAATCCTAAGAATCCTCTAAATTTCTTCAAGGTTTTGGGAATTGGCCATTCCCTCATAGATTTAATTTATTTAGGGTCCACTTTTATACTTCATGAGATACAATATTACCCAAATATTCCACTCCTTGAACCCCAAAGGAACACTTGGAAGGCTTTGCATAAATCTATTGCTCTTCCAAAAGTTGTAATACTTTGTCAACATGGTGTACATCCTCTTCCCAAGATTTATTGTAGACTATTATGTCCTCAAAAAATACTAACACAAATTTTCTACAGAAGGATTTGAAAATAGAATTCATCAGGATTTGAGATGATAATGGTGCATTAGTAAGTCCAAATGGCATAACCAAAAATTCATAATGACCTTCATGTGTTCTAAAGGTTGTTTTGGGAATCTTCTCTTGCCTCATTATGATTTGATGATATCCCAAATGAAGATCCAACTTAGTAAATAAAAATTATCCATGCAATTCATCTAATAATTCATCAATGACAAGAATAAGAAATTTGCCTTTAATGGTCTTTTCATTCAATTTTCTATAATCTGGACACATATGCCATGAACCGTCCTTCTTCATAACCATCACTATTGGTAAAGATAAATAAATTTGGCTAGGTCGAATGATGTCCGCCTCTAACATTTCTTGGATCATACGCTCAATCTCACTTTTATATACATATGGATACTTGTAAGGCCTAATGTTAGGTGGTACACTTACTAGTTTCAAATGAATAATGGTAATGATCTAGAGAAAGTGGAAGACCCTTAAGAACCTCTCCAAATAGTTGGAATGGTTGTTGAAGACTATTTGGAGATCCATTGGAGTAGAGGATATAGATGTTTGAACATCTAGTGAGCATATTTGTGTAATAACACCATGGTGTCCCTTTTTGAGTAATTTTTTCATGCTATTATAACTTATCACCTTAGATGGTTTCTCTTGGATACCTCTAAGCTCAATTCCATTTCCTTCAGAGGAAAATCTCATGAAAAGATATTAAAATTAAGGGCCACTATTCTGAATGATTATAACCATTGGACCCCTAATACGACATCAACACCACCCATTTGGATGGAAATCATGAGACTATCCAATAAACACTCCCCCATATTGAACTTAATATTATGGAACTTCCTAGAACAATTTATGGTACCTCCATCTGCAACCATTACTTGAAAATCTGGTGCTACAAATACAAAGCAATTGACATATTTTGTTATTTGTAATTGATGAAGTTATGGGTACTACCAGCAATCAAAATTGTTACCTTTTTATTTTTGTTGTATCCTTGTATATTGAGGGCTTGTGGAGTACTGATGTCGGCCAATGCATGACAATATATTGTTGGAGTAGTCTCTTATAGATATATATATTGTGATGGTTCCAATTCTTGATATTCTTCCACTTCATAGTATATGTAGAATAATTTCTTCTCACCACAAGTGTGCCCCTTATTGTACTTTCTATCACAATTGAAACATAGTATTTTTGCTCTTATTTCATCCAATTGATGCGATGTCAACCTTGTTGGTTGAGTGAGGTTAGGAGAGGGAACATGGTGCTCTATATAGTTGTTAGTGTTCGCTCTTATAGTAGCCATATTTTTGTTTTCCACTTCATTTGTCATACTGAAAGATTTCTATAGGGATTTAGGTTTGAAGAGATGCATATCATGTTGAATTTTCTCCTTTAAAGTGCCCATAAAGAGATCTAACAAATTATCCTCAGGAATGTTCTTTACCCTGAGACTGAGCTTTTGGAATTGTTGAATGTGCTCTGTAATTGGACCTTTTTGCCGAATATTTATCAAATGAATAAAGGATATATTTCTCATAATATCCCCATAATGAGATATAATTTCATTTGTAAAAATGGACCAAGAGATAATAGAATTATTTTTTCTTTCAAAGATCCATTGATATTAAACAAATTGATATTTTTTTAAATACAATGATATAATATATAGGTACCTTTTGTAAGTTTGGCACTTGCTGTAGATCAAAGTATTGTTCCATTTGGAATATCCATGTTATATTATATTTACCATCAAACTTACTCGTATCGATCTTTGGAATGAAATAGTTCCTTAGTGTTGACTTGAATCTCTGATGAAGTGGATCATGGAGTAATGAATGATCATAATTCTGAGATTCGGTATTTTTTCTCTCCAAATGTGAAAAAATACTCCCCATATGTAATTGAGTCTCAAAAACCTTGTTCTCCTTATTTTCTTGATTTCCTTGGATCTCCATATCCCTACTAGGATCTTATATAAGAGAATGGTTTCTATGGATTTTTTCATTTCATTAATGGATTTTTGTATTTCTTCCATATTTTCATCTATCTCCTTTTTCATGTCCTTCTTATTTTCATCCATCTTATTTTTCATGTCCTTCTTCTTTTCATTACTATTTTCCATTTGTTCTATCTTCTTTTCCATCTCTTGAATTTTTCTTTGTGATTTGACCAACTCGTCACTTGTTATTGACCTAGCACTCAAATCATTAAGTTAGTCCTCCAATTTCGATAGCTTGTTATGTATCTCCTCATTTTATTCATGAGTTATAGATGAGATTTATGGAGGTTTAATTGGTGTTGAAATATTTTTTGGAGCCATGTAGGATAACAAAAAATAACACTCCTCTATTTTCTCTTTATCAAAAATTTTGAATCACCAAAAACAGATCTTCCAATAAAAAGTTATGTTAGTTGTATGTTGCATACCTTTCAAACCCTTAATTTGGAGTATGTATAGATGGATGACATTTGTTCTGATATATGTCTGAAATTTGAACCCTTATGAGTCTGAAATTTTGGCATGTATTACTCTGATATAAAAAAATTAACTCCTGATAATTTCATAGTCTGAACCTTCACTAATAAAAGGTTATAGCACAAATACTGAAATGACTTGTTTAAGAATAAATTTAGGATTAATAAAAAACCCCAACTTCAACCATATATATCTCACAAATTATAATGATTCAATATCTGAAAAATTTTCTACGTGTAATTTTCTATGTCCCCTCACAATTCTAAAATTTGTAGAGTCTAAAACTTCACCAAAATTCATTTCTAGCAAAAATAAAAATATGACTCATTTGAGAATAATTTTAGGACTAGTCACAAACCCCATCTTCCACATAATATAAATATGAAACTATAATTTTCAAGACTAGTCACAAACCCCATCTTCCACATAATATAAATATGAAACTATAACAACCCAAAACTTTAAATTTGGACCAAATGTACTTCTCATCAGATTCTCTTAGTCTCCATAAAATTTACTATCCTGGAACTCTCTCAAAAAATGTTATAACAGAGATCCCAAGATAACTCTTTTTAAAATTGATTTTAGGATGAGTCAAAACCCTATATTCCATAGGGTTTATCTACAAAATTATAAACTAAAAGAAATTTTGAAATTTTTTACCAAACATACTTGGATATCTTCTCCTCAAAATTTATGAATTTCTATCACCAAGCATCCAAAACAAAAACAAAAAAATACAAAGAAAATTCCAAGATGACTCGCTTAAAGCAACAAACCCTAGGATCGATGCTCTGATTCCAAATGCTATGTGAACCAACGCTCCTTGAGAACGATAAAAAAATCAATGTATAACAATCCACCTCAAGAGGGAAGCCTCCTACAATATATTCAATTTACAAGATGAGATGAGATGATCCTAAGACTAGGTCTCCTTGGTATATATATATAAGAGGCAAAGGGTAAAATTATAATGAAAGGTACAATGAAGGGTTCTATACCATCTAGGGCTTAATAAGGGTTTTATACTTAACATGGGGCTTTGTCTAGGGCTTCTTAAACAACTCCAAATTTTGTAAAAGAAGAAGAAATAGTCTAGAAAGATCTTGGACACCTAGAAATCGAACATGTGGAAGAGGAGCTCAAGTTGTCAATAGAAATCAAGAAATAAGCCCATAGTCGGTGTGAATTTTCTTGATTCCAGGTTCAAATATGTTTGTTTACAAGACAGTTTTGTTATTATGCAAGATTCTTAGGATCTATACTAGTAGGTATTTGTGTTATAATGTTGTGCAAGATAAAACAATATAGTCTATAAAACTCAATTTTGAATTTTAGACAATTTATAAATGTTGGATCCTAGAAATCCCTCCTTTATTTGTATTACTATATTGTATAGTGAAACCACAGTGACTTTTTTATACAACATTGAAATATTTCAACATAATATATATATATATATATATATATATATATATATATATATATATATATATATATATATATATATATATATAATATAAAGTTAAATAAATAAATAAATTTTTTATTTTATAATTTTATTTTAGGGTTTTATTGTATTTGTGAAAAAATGGTAAAATGACAGGGACTCTAAATGCCATTCACTTTCACTCTCTCCCACCCCCTATCACATGCTCCCTTTAATACCCCAAATGCTGCTTAAAGGAGTGGTAGGTGGGGGCACAAGAGTAGGAAATTGGGGTGGGGGTGGGGGAAAAAGGGGGATAAGGGAGCAAGGGAAGGTGGGTTAACAAATCAGAGTGTGTCATGGGAGGGAATTGGGGTGTGGGTGGGGGGGAAATGGGGATAAGGGAGAAAGGGAAGGTGGGTTAACAAATCAGAGTGTGTCATGGGAGGGGCGGGAGAGTGGTAATAGTCCCCCTCCCACACCACCACCACCCTTCCCACACACCACCACATTTCGCTTAAAGGAGGGGGATGCAGATGGAGGAGCGTAAGGGACTAGGGAGAGGAATTAGGGCACGGGCAAAGGGTGGGTGGAAATTCTAGGAATCACCCCCCACCCACACACACCCTCCCATTTGTCCATTTTTTTCTTTTTCTTTTGTTAACTTACCTTTTTTCCAATTTATTTTTTAACTCTTTTTTTTAATAATTTTTTAACTTTTACAATTTTTTTAATTTTGGTTTAACTGTTTTTTCGATTTATTTTAAAATTAGAGTTTAACTTTTAAAAAAAAAATTAAACTTTGGTTCAACTTTTTATTTTATTTTGAAATTAGAGTTTATTTTGAATGTATTTTAAGATAAATAAATAAATTCATTTTCTATGGTTTTTGTTTTAAAAGGAGGGTGAAAGTTTTATGTCATTCTCTATGCTACAACCTTTATTTGATGAGTTAAAAGGAATAACTCTATTTTTAATTTTATTTCAACATATCTCTAGGTAGAGGAACCATATTGTTAATGGACTATCAAAGGCAGGGATCCAAATGGATTTTCGTCATTGGTTCATTCAGGAAGAAGAGGGTCGGATGAAGGAGCATAACCACCCTCCCTTTAACCAGAGCATATTTTGCAAGTTGTCGAAAATAATTTATAGTCCTATCTAGTTATTTTTTAAATTACTTGATTTTTTCTCAACCAATGTTGTAATAATGTTGTTTATCATAATTTGACTTTAATTGGGACTATATGAATGGTTTGTCTTGGAACTATATGAATGGTTTGTCTCTTTTTTAAAAGAATATACTTAATAAGTAGTATGTAAATCACTGGATTTTTTCTCAGCTAATGATGTAATAATGTTGTGTATTAGAATTTGACTTTAATTGGGACTTTATGAATGGTTTGTATCCTTTTTGAAACAATATACTTGAATAGGTACTATGTAACGATGATGATGGAAAAAGTTATATATATATATATGATTGGAACTAGGAAAAATATGTTTTTGTTCTTTGAATGGAATAAACATGCTTATGCCAAGCCATATGAGAATGTAAAACAAATTTAATAAAATTACAATTTTTTTTTGTTGAGTATTAAAAAAAAAAAAGAGGGTGAAGAGGATTTTCAATTTCAATTTTTTATTATTTTTATTTTTTTTAATTTAAAATGTATGTGTGTATTTTAATTTTGTTTTTTTCCCTATATTTTAAATTTATTTTCTTCTTCTTTTCAATTTTCGTCCCCTTTTTATGATTATGTTGACAACAATATTGATCTTTCAAGCCATGGATTTAAAAATGTTGTAATTTTAAGTCAAAAGAAAAAGTGGGTGTTGTTGGTGGGACCTCTTTTTGATTCAAGGGTTGATTTTAAGATTTTGGCTACAACAGTACCAGTTGTCAAAGTCATTGCTTCAAAAAAATTACAATTTTAATCTCGAAAAAATAGAGATGTTGGTGATAGCACCACTTTTTTTATTTAAGGGTTGATTTCAATATTTTGGTTGCAAAGATATTGGTTATTAAGGTTATGGTGTCAAATAAGTTGTAATTTCAACCATGGAAAAAAAAAGGTGTCAATGGTAGCATCACTTTTCGATTCGAGAGTTGATTTTAAGATTTCAGTTAGTAACATTATGAGGTTGTTAAGGTCATGGTTGTAAAAGGTTATAATGTTAATGCCCCCTGAAAAAGGGGTGCTATCAATAGAATCATTTTTTATATGGGGGGTTGATTTTAGTGTTTTTGACCCAACATATGGGTTTTCAAGGTTAGAGTTCTCGTTTTGAGGTCATAGTTATCATCAAGTCGGTAACTATGTTTTTAGCATATTATAAATATAAAGTATTCAAAATTGTGAATATCAATAGGGGTTTCATCATGAGATATTTTGAAGCCTCATTTATCACCTTTGGGAGGAACCCTGATGGCCAAATTCATGCTCAAAATAAATTTTCATGATATTCAAAATAATAAAGGTATTGAATCACTGGGTAGCCACTTAATTAGCTCCCTACTATCTTATAACAAGGACGAAAGGCTACAACCGCGAACCCATGTAAACTCCACTAAAATCAAAAATAATGAATTCCACCATGATGATAATAACTTCTTACTTAACTTTGGATTTGTTCATGATACACAAAGCACTTGTTGAATTCATACCTCTCCAAAATGGTTTATCTAATACTCTCAAGCTTCAAATCCAAGAGTGTTATTGCATAAACAAAAACAAGTGAAGTTGCATATCAACAGGTCCATGTCTTTAGACATTGTTCCTAATGTAGACGTTTACCCACCCATTATGAAAAGAGATAGATGTGAAATGATAACAGATAGGTGTAAAAGCACATAGTCACCTACAATTGAATAAAAAATCCCACTAATGGATTTTTCGAACAACACGTGAAACGTTGTTTCTTTGCTAGAGATTTATTGCATTTCACCTCTAACTAGAATTCAAATATGAAACATGGCACATGCATGCCTTAATTGAAATCATGTTGACTCTTATGTACATTCAAAAAATCTTTTACATAGGAATTCAAAACTTTTCATTCACCATGTTTTACATAGGAATTCAAAACTTTTGCAAGTTGAATCTTTGTATATTTGTAGAATACTCATCCATAAGATTCAAATTGTGGGTTCTAAAGATGG
>SNQJ01S0026696.1:196765-208380 GCA_010110895.2 Picea sitchensis | reverse complement strand
GTTGATGATATTATTTTTGGTAGTGATGATGACAGGTTAAGCCAGAAATTTGCAAAAGATATGTAGAATGAATTTGAAATGTAGTTACTTGGAGAACTATCCTTCTTTTTGGGACTTCGGATACGTCAAAGCAACCAAGGAATAATTATTTCTCAAACCAAGTATATTAGAGAAATGCTAAAGAAGTTTGGAATGGAAGATTGCAAACCAGTTATCACTCCCATGCAAAGCAATTGCAAGTTGAGAAAAGATGATGATTCGAAGTCTACATATCCGAGGCAATATAGGTGAATGATTGGCAGTCTACTATATGTGACAACATTCGGACTAGATGTAATGCAGGAAGTTGGAAAGGTGGCACGATTTCAAGCAGCACCAAAGGAGTCACAAGTGTTATCAGTGAAGAGGATTTTCAGATATCTCAAATGAACAAAAGAGTTTGGATTATGGTATCCAAAAGGAAAGGATCTATCACTTATTGCCTACATAGATGCAAACTGGGCAGGTTGTATTGATGACCGACGAACCATCAGTGGAGCATCATTCTACTTGGGTGAGTGTTTAGTATCATGGCTAAGCAAGAAACAATCATCAGTATCTTTATCGACAGTCGAGGTAGAGTATATTGCAGCAGCATCATGTTGTACACGGGTTCTTTGGATGAAACAAACTTTGACAGATATACAGGTTGAGTATGATGAACCCATTCCAATCTATTGTGATAATACAAGCGCCATCAATATCTCGAATAACCTGGTGATGCACTCCAAGATGAAGCACATTCCAATAAAGTATCACTTTCTACGGGAGCAGGTTGCAGAAAAGAACATCAAAGTTGAGTATGTGGGAACAAAATAACAAGTGGAAGACATCTTCACAAAACCACTTCCACGAGAATCCTTTGAATATCTTCGCCAGAGACTTGGAGGTATTTCTACTCCAAAATGAATGCTTTTTGAATGCGTATCTTAGATGTCTTAGATTTACACGAGGAAACACCATAAGAGGACAGTTCAGTCAGGGGAAGAAACCCCGGATGGAAAGATACCTTTTCCATTGATGAAAAAGGGGGAGAGATTTATCAGATGCAGAGAACAGAGACAGAGAACAGAGGCATGTTTCCAGGGGGAGCATGAGTGATATGATTTCAGTATTGCATCAGAGTGTTGCCATCAATGCCAAATGTATCTTTCCATCTGGGGTTGCTCCCCCTGACTGAACTGTCCTCTTATGGTGCTTCATCTGTGGCTAATAAATCTCTCCCCCTTTTTCATCAATGGAAAAGGTATATTTTCTTAACTTTAACAACAAGAGACTAGCATTTTCATCAAACGTTTATTTAGTCTCACAAGGCTAGTTTTGGATTAGTCAACAACCCTAACTTGAAATAATCATAACTTTGTACCTGCAATGAATAAATATATGAAACTGATAAACAATGTTCTTTAGTGTTTTTTATTCAATTCCTCTAGGTTTCACTACTTGGAACCTCTCATAAAAGGATTTATGGAAAAAATGGCATACCTTGTTGAATTTTTCCTTATTCTAGAGAGCGACCTTGTAGAGCGTGCCCCGCATGGAATATTTTTTGAATTGATCTGAAACTGTTACACAGAATACTACAGACTATACTCTAACCAACACATTTTTTATTATTGAATTTAAATATGTTATGAAAAATTTATGACGTTTTTACCCGGAACACCTGTTTTTTACTAGTTTCAGGACTAGCCACAAACCCTATTTTCCACGGGGTCTAACTCCAAAAATACAATGACCCACAAGCTGAATTTTTTACCACAGATGCAGAGGACAGAGGCATGGTTCTAGGGGGAGGATAAGTGATATGATTTCATTATTGTATTGGAGTTTTTCTATCAATGCCAAAGGGGGAGATTGTTGATTAAGGTTGGTTGTCATTGATGTCAACCCTTGAAGAAAGCCCGTAGCACAAAGGTTGGGTAATGGACCCAATATTGTTTGATGTAAAGATGAATCATTATTGTCTTATCATGGTTGATAATAAGTATAAATGGATGAACTCCAAATTGGTCCGCTTATGGTGAAATACCTCACGGGAAGACCCTTTGTGGATTGAGTTATCCTAGAAGTATGGTTAGAGAACCCATGCTTATTTGTGGAATAATGAGATTAAACCTAGTGAATTTGTTAGTGAAACTATCCTATATGGATAGTGTTTGTCATGCCATTTCCGGTGGTATGTGGAACGTCACATAACTCCTCACGGTTAGAGAGTTATGGCCATGAGAAGTTGGAGAACCCAGGTTTGGGTAATGGACCCAAGTTTGTTTTATGGATAAAGGTATGAGTTTTGATATATTTTTAGGTAATATTATTCTATATCGACAGTACATGTCATTCCATTTTTGGTGGTATGTGGAACGTCACATAGCTCCTCATGGTTTGAGAGTTATGGCCTTACGAAGTTGGAGGACCCTCATATGTCATCTAAAAGCCCCAAAAGGTCAAAGTAGTCAAAGTGGTTTAAGATATTTTAAAAGGTAAATAATAAAGTGAAGTGATAAGTGTACTATAATTCAAAGTGAATAAAAAACATATTAATTCAATAATAAATTTAATGGAGAAATTAGAAGTGGGTTAACCCTAAAATAAGGAAAGTGGGAAAAGTGACCTAGAAGATGTTTTTAAGGAAGCTACTTGGAGAGTATAAATAAGAGGCAAGGCTCTCTCATTTGAGACACACTTGATCATATTGAATACCTATAGGTGTTTGAGGTAACCAAAGGATATCTAAGCCAATTTTATGAGGAAAGTGGAGAAAAGAAGGTCGGAATTCAAGGAAGGATAAATTCTTTTGATGATGCTTTCTAAGGTTGATTACAGGTTGAGGTGCAGGTTGATGCATGGTTCAAGTTTATTGTTACATGTTTACAGCGGTATATCTCACAGTGATAGTGTGACAGTGGTTCCATCATTCTACTTTTACTTCTGGGCGGTTGGACGAGGCAAGGACAGGTGGTTCTAGCCACCTTCTGGTTGTAGTCGGAGAACATAGGGGGTTGTAGCCTCCTTCTGGTTGTAGCTAGAGAATTGGGGAGTTAGAGCTTCCCTCGGGTTGTAGCCTGAGAAACTAGGGGGTTGGAGCCTCCTTCCAGTTGCAACTGGAAAACAAAGGAACTTGGTTCTTCCAATGAATGTAATTCTTCAAGACATATAAGATAAAGAATTATGTGGTTTTCTCTTTGTTTGGGTTTCCACGTAAAACACTGGTGTATTGTGTATGTGTGTGATTGTTTATTTCTTATTGCTCATTTTTGGATAATAATTCTACATTGATATAACACTTGGATTATCTGGAGAAAAAGGATTATAATTACGCTATTACTAATTCATCCCCCCTCTTAGTAATCCAACAATTAAAAATTAGGATTAAAAAACAAATGTTAGTTGTAAATATGTATGGAACGGTTGAAACTTTGGTTAAATTCTTCATTTTATGTGCCATACTAATAGAAAAATAGAAAATCGATTGTTAATAGTCCATGTCAGCCCAAAGGGAAAGGACTAACAACCCCATCACTTTGCCTCCCAGCATTGTGCTTTTACAAATACTATTATCGTTGGATTTTTGAACTAGAGAGCTAAAAATGTGTATTGGTGTAATAATGTGCATGGATGGATTTTTTGAAAATATTCTATGGAAGAGGCTCAAATTGTTTCCTAATATAAACACCAACCTTAACACATACATGTAATTATATTAGCCATATAAACTTTGAAGTGAAATATATTTATGGAAGATAGAAAAATATATGTACAATAGTAATAAAGGAAGAGATTTTAAGTGCAATGGACTCATAACCTGTGAAAAACAATTAAAAAACGGTGTACTTTATTCCTAATACAACTTTTGGACATGGGATAAACTACCAAACAAATAAAAAATAGCCAAGAGGGTTTGCTTTTTAAAATGAGAAAGACATGTGATTGAAAAACACATAACATAATGCCCAACATATGCTCACATGGATTCATGTTGATATTGGGTCTTCTTTGAAACAATATGCAATCCATGGATTCATGTTGATATGTCTATAGCTCGTTGCTTCAAAAGCACCATTTTTTTTTTGTTGTAGTTGAAGAGTAATAATGGCATGTCTAGTGAAATATTTTTCACTTCGGCCATTTGAAAAACCTATCGAAGTTATTTTTAAGCAGCAATACAGTTTTTGGTGGCATTCTTTCCAAGCGTGGTTATTTGTGTTATGAAATTCAAATTTTGTAATCAAATTAAAATGGTAAATGTAGAGGGTCAAGCCATAGTGGACACAGAGATGATAGTATTGAGTAAACGGGTGCATGAGTTGGGATTGCAAAAAAGAAATTGTAATGATAATCTAGATCTCACGATATGGTTGTCCTCAATTCTATACATGTGAGAGCTTATTAGTAATATTAATTACAAACAAGTAACTATGGTTAATAAAATGTTTTAATTGTAATGACATTGGAAGCTTATTAGTAATATTAATTACAAACAAGTTGTTGAATGTAAATTTTCAATAGCAAACCTAGTGAAATCAAGTCATCTCTCTTTTGCATGTTCACATATTCACATATTCCATCTCACTAATAGTATCAAACATGTTGATTCATAGTTATTTTGTTGCATTCATAATGCTATGTGTTTTCTTGTTAAAATTCATGGCATGGTTATAGCTTTGGTATCTAATATGATTGTTATTCCATCACATTGGCAGACCTCTCAACCACTAATTATGTAATTCATCGCATCCCCACTAATACAATAGATAATGGGAACAAAACACATAACTAATGATTGAATGTAAATCTCTTAACAATCTGACAATCTTATACAAGTTTGGTCGAGCTCATATAAATATAATACATAGTTTCTCTTTGTTTCACATAAAATTATTTAACAATTATGTTTGGTATTACAAACTCTATTAAGCTTAGTGAAATTTTCTAATTTGTATGTTCTTGATTAATTTTATATATGAAGTTACACAAAATAAACTTTATCAACATCACAAAACCTAAAATTGGGATTACAACAATCAAAAATGTGATTTTGAGATTCAATTTACAGCATTATCAAATCCCCACTCCTTTGTTCTCCAAAATGATCATTTCCCTTTTCCCGAATCCATGCATCTTTAACTATTACACTTTTTCACTTTCTTATTATTCTTTCTAGCAACATTAACATAAATGTGACAATACTTTGCAAATATTTTGAGAATGCCCCATAGCTCTCTTTCTCCTTGCCTCATCCCAAGCCCAAGATCAAGGAGACATATCCTTTGTATCATTAATGCTTAGAACAACATTTTCAAAGATGGGTGGGATTCTTGAGAAAGTCAGGGAGAAGGTAACATAATTTTTATTATCACCAAACTTATGCATTAGGGATTATGCTATAGCATCCCACTCTTTCATGCATTTTCACATGGTTTGAAAATAAAGTGAACAATCAATATCCTCAATAAAAATAACATACTTGGTGATCTTGATGAGTAATTTCATTTAGTTTTGTTTGTATATGGATCTTGGGAAGCTCCAAATCATAAACATATTAGCTTAAATAATAAGAAATGGATGCAGTCATGCTAGATTGGTGTGCTCCTAGAGGCCTATAATGAAAGTAGGGTTTCTTTGTTTCTTTTATAGCATTTTGATAGAATTATCACCCTTTACAAAAGGCCTCAAGATATAATACAATTTCTTATTTTCTAATGAGATCTAGAGTGATCATGATTCACGTGGTTAAGCAAGATTTGGGTGTGCTCAGAATATGAATATAAAATGTAGTTCTCATGCATCATATGGATACATAGATTACATCTTCTCTTATATTGGTGTTCACAAAAATGTTTGATTTTGTGATTGTGTCTAAAGTTTTATATTGTCATTTTTAAAACTTTGAAATTCCTCCAAAGAAAAAGTAGTTCAATGGTTATGAATTTTTATTATTATTAATGCATATATAACCCATCAAAATGTTATATTTAATATTAGAGTATCCTTATTATTGTTTTTTATTGAAATTCCAATTCATCTATTTAATTGTTTGTTAAATTTTAACATTTTAAATAATTGGAAGGAAAAATATTTTATTTAGAATTGTTTTTTGAAATATGTACCTAATTTACTCTTGTGAGTTGAAATACAATTACATTTTGAACTTTTCATCATAAAAAGATTGAATGGATATATACCCTCAACTTGAAATCAAAAGCAGGACTTCAAATTTGATCACTATCTCCCATTATATATAAAAATAATACAACAACGAATCCGATGAGAAAGTCTCAAAAGCCGACAAATCGTTATTGGAATATGTTGAAGTCACACATAAAGAAACACTACGTATGGAAGTGACATAAATTTATTTATTAAAGAATAAAACACAATCATGGATACCATTCTTTTATAAGAATTTGCATAAGCAATTCTATGAAACATTCAATTGTTTTTCTATTATATTCATAAAAGGTTTAACATATAAAGAAGATGATCAGAGCTTGCAAAATTCCAAAATATGAAATAATTAAAAAGAGATTATTGTTTTGACAAGCCAAGTCAATATGTTGAAGGCACGTAATTTGCATGGTTTACATGTAGTTGTTACAATGAAACCACTTGCTGGTAAATGAGACAAGTGCCAATAATTCTATCTTAGAATGTTTAAGACCTTACTTCAACCACGCGTCCATGTCTAGTAGAAACGACTTGGAATAAACCCCACCTAGCATGAGAAGTTGGTCCTCGCAACAGATGAAAATCCCTGGCACAAGAAGTTGGTTCTCACAACCGACAACAAGCTCTTCTCCATTGTATTAGTGGTTATCACAATGGAAATTTATAGCTACAATCATATTAGGGACAAGTTGGAGGAGGAGACCCTCCCATCGGTAACTTACTTTTGTACAGGATTGTTGATGTGGTGCTATGTCTATGCAATGCAAGTTTTTCATGGATCCTTTATTATTAAAGTGTAAATTTGTTGGTACATGACTTAAATTTCAACATTGCTAACTATACATACTATGTATTCATATTTTGGGGTTGCTTTAGACATATATCGAATGTATTGTTAACTTGCATTTGGACAAATTGTACCCATTCCTAAGATTGTCTAACTATACATACTATGTATTCATATTTTGGGGTTGCTTTAGACATATATTGAATGTATTGTTAACTTGCCTTTGGACAAATTGTACCCATTCCTAAGATTGTCTATTCTATAGGATGTTGAAACATATGCCAAGGAAAATGTTCTATTTTTACTATTTCAATGTTAAAATGTTATATTTTTACCATTTCAATGTTATTAGAATGCATTTTTACCATTTCAATGTTAAAATATGAGTGTTTTGCAGTGCTTCTTGCATTAATCCTTGGTCTCTCTGGATATAGGTTTGAAAAGATGTGGAGAGAACTGTAAACTCAAATGGTTAAACTATGTAAGGCCTAATATAAAGCACAGAAAGTTCTTGGAAGAAGAAGATCACATAATTTGTAGCCTTTATATTAGAATTGGTAGTAGGTAGTCTACTCGGCCTCAGAGGTTCACAGATAAATGATAAACAACCATTCACTCATATGCAAAAAAAAATTATAGCTATTGATTGGAACATAATTATTTTCCCTTTGTACAAGTGGTCTATCATTGCAACATAGTTTTCGAGAAGAATAGACAATGATATAAAAAATCACTGGAACATAAGGCTGAAGAAGAAACTATTGGAGAAACGCAAGGATCATCATTCATGTCGACTTGTTGTAGCAAGACAAGAAAAAAAGGACGTGCAAAAATATGCTACATCAAAGGCCAATACAAGCCCAAACATCTTTGGGCAACATTAGCAACTTTGGGTCAGACTCTTTAAAAAGAAAGGTATATATAGAAGCTAATTACACCTTTAGTTAGTGGTATTAAATGGAATATTTAAGCCACCTGGAATCCCCATGCATTAGTTTTTGTACCATACTTTTTCATGCACTAAAATATTTCATTATCTCTTGTGAATTCTCACAAAAATCAATGGCTTATAACATTGACATCGAACTCTTTACAAAGAAAGGTACATATAGTAGCTAATTAATAAATTTCTTTTGTCAGTAAATAGGATATTTAAATCACTTGAAATCCCCATGTATTAGTCTCTTCTTGTAATTATGAGATAATTTACTTGTCTTTCTTGACCTATTTCATATTAGGAACCATCGAAAGCTGTCAAGATGAAGAAATAAAATATAGTGAGCATCGAAGAATAGAAGAGTATAGAGAACTCACCATATCTCTTCGAGAGTTGATTCATAGTGAATCCCATCAAATATTTCATATTTTCTCCCAACACCTACACCATTACTGAAGATAAAATCATGGTGATATGATAATTCTTCATATTATGACTTTGTACATACAAAAGAGGGCACTCTCACTCCAACACTGTGAGTTTGATTATATTGAAAGAGATGCTTGGAAGTTAGGAATAAATATAGGGTCGGATTTTCTTATCTCATGGGCATGTGTTGATCTCTAAGACTATCAAGTCTTGAAAACAACCTCACAAAGATAAACCCCCCTTCATTTTTAAAGAGGTGGTACTCCTCTATATGAATAATATACATAATTAAAATAAAACCTAAGAAAGGACCAGGTTTATTTCATAAAAAAATACTCACAATGAAAGTAAGTCCAAAGATAGGACCAAGCTTATTCACATGAATATTTACAGTATCATACAAAATTTAACATATTGTACAAGATTGTCCATGTAAAGATAAAATAGGAATCCTCACAAGAGACATTTTCATCAAAGAATTAAGAAGAAAGTACCTGTTGGCATGTTTACAGGAAGAGTGTGCTTGTCATCAATGGAAAGAACAGAAGGCAGAGCAAAAGGTGAGAAAGCTCAGGAGGAAGAGCTACAATGGCCATTGGATCACTAATCCAAAGGACCTTCAACTGAATACCCGACAACCGTTGGATCAATCTAAGTGGAAGAACAGGATAAGCTAGAAGAGCATCATTGAAGATAGATCGAGCCATTGATCTAAGAACATGATCGACGAACAAAATTTGGTTCACGTCAAAAGTTGCGAGGAGGTTACTGTTCGGGGAATCTCACTTCGAGAGAATTGGCAACTTGAAAGTTGAATTACCCAAAGCCCGAAATCCGAAATGAATAAGGACCATCGGATATGGATTAAATGAGATGACAGTTAGATCAGGGAGAACCACGTCTACAAGGACATGTGGAAGACCAAGTTGGAATACCATGTTAGAATACCACGTCAGAAAGGACACATGGCACAATCAGACAATGACAAGTGTCAAGTTGAATCGACATTTCAGGTACGTGAAAATCATGAATCTGAGTGACAAGTGGCAGCTACTCGACTCGTGATACGTCATCAAGTGACGTAAGTAAGTTACGTCACTCTGGGAGTTTTACTTTGGGATTTTTACCACTAGCACTTTCCCAAAGTCCCAAAGTCTCGAATGTCGAAGTCTCGAAGTGGAAACGAAACGTCCAATCTGAAGATAACTTCGGGAGCATTCTCGACCGTTGATCTACTACGATGGAAGGATAGTGTAAGTGGAAGTATTAACCGACAGCAAGTGATCTCCACCACTTATGACTTACTCAGCAGGTGATCACTCTGGGATATAGTGAAGGAAGCGAAGTTGAGATTTGAAATCCTTGAAGCCCGAAGAGTCGAAGGAGCTGAGGACCGTAAATCTATAGGAGAACACATGTCAACAAATCGTGAACTTCGAGTACAAAATACTTCGGAGGAAAGAAGAGAGTGAAAGCGTCGAATCCCCGAAGTGAATTTAGACCATTGATCAAGAAGGGTGCCAAGGGTCGTCGATCTGGTCTTGGTAGAAAGTGTCGAAGTCCTGAAGCAGACTAGAGTCGTTGATTTGAGGAGGACACGTGGCAAGAATCTGTGGACTCCGGCTAAAAGCGTTATGGGAGAGCATGAAGGTTGAGAATTGAAATCGTCGAAGCCAGGAGTAGAGAAGCAGATCTCGACCATTGATCAAGAAAAGGGACATGTGTCAGTGGATTTTCAACTTCGAAAGATTGACATACGAAGCAAAGCAGGGTTTGAGAGTTGAAAATCCCGAAGCCAGGATCAAAAAATATGTTGTAGCCGCTGATTTGGAATGGAGCTACATGTCAACATATCGTGGAGATCTGGGATCGCGTATGGAAGGAGGAAAGGAGGCATATAACAGTCGTTGATCGAGAGGCATCACCAAGGGATTGGAGATCAATGGTCATGCTCAATTACGGGGTCAGAACATGCTCGGGTTTTAATTTTTATTGAGTGAGCCACAATCAAAACCACGGTATCGCCAAAGGCATACATGGAGCTCTGTAGTTAATTTTCGGGTGAAAAGCGGGTTGCCCTTAAACCGCCTTTGGTCGCGCCCGCAATCACGTGGTCACATGATAAAATTGCCCATGGTCACATCAATGGAAGATAGGGGAAGGAGATAGCACTGCTAGGCTCCACATCGGAGGTTACGCATTGAAAAATCAAAAAGAATCTACGTGTATAACCCAACGACGTTGATCAAACAGAATCTGATCGAAGGGTTGTTGTTTCACTTCGCGATTTATTGATCAGTTACGATTCAGTTACATCAACTGAATCATTGTTCCTGAGTTGTTAAATCATTGTTCCTGAGCGTTGGAATCGTGATGCCTGAGCGTTTTTGATATTCTCGACTTGAGCTTTGGAGATGCGGAGTGTAATGGATAATGAGATCAAGAATAAAAGAAAAATGTTGTGATAGAGAGAAGCAGTTGTTTCTCTGTAAAACAAGTTGAACTGTATGTAATGAAGATTACAACATGAACATAGAGAGAAAATGTAGAGATGAAGAACATAAGCTTGACAGAGCAAAAATGGTGAAAAGAACAGACTGTACGAGAACCTAAGATCATGACAATAACAGAGGAAGAGAAGATGGAAAGAGACAGAAAGTGGAGCCAAGCATGAATAGAAAAAATCAGAGCAAAATTGTAGAATAGAGAAGAAGTGGTAAGCATTGATATGTTTGCATTTTTGTAAGGTATTATTCAAGTAAAGATTTAGAGATCAAGGTGGTAGGGTGGTGCTAGGGAGGAATGTGGTCCTTTGTTATTCAAGTTGGTGCTTGAATACTGGGAGTTGTAGCTTCCATCTAGTTGTGTCTAGAAAACAGGGTGGCAGGGTGGTGCTAGGGAAAACGAAGATTTTTCTGGGTGCAAGTTGGTGCTTGTATAAGTGGAAGTAGGTGCTTCCATCTAGTTGGTGTTGGAGATCATAAGGAGAAAATATGCTTATTTCTAGTGGGTTCTAGAGAATCTTGAGGTTTGGTGCTCTCTACAAGTTGCAGCTTGTTAAAGAAGAGGTTGTAGCCTCATTTTGAGTTGGTTCTCAAAGATTGATGATCTATAGAACATAAAAGACTGCCCTTCATTCTAAGAAGAAGAGGTTTTCTCCCTTTATGGGTTTCCTCATGAATATTTGTCTCTGTGTATATCATATGTGTGAGTGATGTTTATTATTTCTATTGTTCATGTCTTGCATAATCTTGA
>SNQJ01S0026696.1:186284-196724 GCA_010110895.2 Picea sitchensis | reverse complement strand
CCCCCTCTTAGTTGTCTTAGTTATTTCAACAGTACCATTTGACAGAATGAAACTAAATGGCCACAGATGCAGAGAACTTAAGATGATATTTCATTGAAAATATGAAATATTGATGGACACGCACTTGAAAATTCAGCTTAAAACTCAAAGTCTGAAAAATCAATAGTCATGTATCTCAAATAGTTCTTTGGGAACCTCAAAAAATATACAGTTTGTCTTTAAAAATGTTTATAAAATTTAGAAAAGTAAAGGCATTTGTCTAAACAGAATAATATTGGTGCTCTCATGGACCATTAAATAGAAGATAGACCCGGAAGAAAGAAAGGGAAATAGTTAGAAATTGGTCTTAGGTTTTCATAGATCATGAAACAAATAAGACTAAGGAATTACTAACTAAGTGAAATAAAAAGAAAGGAAGGCCAAATGTACCAAATGTTTCACTTACTAAGAAGGAAATGTTTTCTTCTCTCCATCTATATGTTGTTGTAGGTTTTCCTTTATACTATGTTGAACTTCGAGCTTCAGTTGAGGTAACTGTCTTGGGTAGTTATTCTGGATTGCTAATCTCGTGTACCAACTTCTTGAGCCATTCAATGATGTACTCTTTTATCGATGGGATGGTGATTTCTTGCTTAAATCTAAGCACAAAAATTCTCTCCTCTATTAATTTATAATCCACATGGAGTTGATCAACTACGGAAAGTTGGTCCTCATTTTCATTTACAAATGTGAGAAGCCATCGCTTAAGTTCTTCTTCAAGAAATTATACAAGTATGTCAAATTCACCAACTCGTGAAGTCTTCACATCATCTAAGTCGATGTCTAATTGTCTCTGCTTATGATTCCAAAAATTGTAAGGAAACAACCTACATACTATGTCATCATGTTCGACACCTAGAAGATGTATGGCTAAAAAGAAACTATTAACATGATCTTCCAGGGATCCGGGTTTGTCTGGGTCGAATTTCGGTAAAACTTTATCAAAATTCCTTGGAATTTCATGAATTTTTGCAACCATATTGAGAGATCCTTGGGTTATCCATTGTGGTATAACTTCTTTGTGAATCCTGTTTTCTCCCATTATTTGTTCTACGATGATTTTTGGTTATTCAGCTCCTAATTTTTCTTCAGGTTCGATAAGGAAACATACAGCTTTGCTCAAGGGTATTGGGACCTCTTGTAACGCAGTTTCAATAAGGTCATCTACAGAATCAATGAAAAAATTAGGATATGTGTTAGGACGTTCTACACGAGTCACTTTTCTCCTAGGGAGTTCAGAGGTTGTAGGTAATTTTCCAAGCAATTTCATGTAAGCACGTGTAATTCTACGGGTTTCGTGGAGCTCTTCTAGTGGTATGTGAAACCAAGTCTCAGTATGTATTTCATGAATATCATAGGAACTTCTAAAATTAAGCTTTGAGTCCTCATAGGTAATTTCTTATTCAGACTCAACCCGAGGGAACAAGTTAGGTTGAGAGTTGGGATTGCTCGTTGAAGATTGATTTCAGTTATTGTTTAATTCATGTATGTAAGACATAAAATATGGCCCTCCTTATAGCGCCAATTATGTTGATGGGTTCAAATTCACCCGACAACAGTGTGGGGTACTCCCTATTATATGGTTCCAATAATACTATACATTGTTTAGATTAGGAGTCCCATCTGGAATTTGGTCTGACTGCCATTTATTTTTGTCTTTTGGTTTTCGTACCAATTACGGTCTTGTGTACCGATGAAGTGGGTGGATGCAATGTAGATATGTAGATGAAGACCATGTAGCTAAATACAACCAATCTATTTCTAATCTATGCTAACCTATACTAGCTAGGATCACACTAGAGTAACCAGTGAGCTATAATGCAACCAAAACTTTACACAACTTTTATATAGTTAGTTGTAACAAAAGAGAAATATTGGATACAATTGCATACATATGTGTATAATCAGATTAGTCTAGATCACAACAACGTATATTGTAATAACCCAAAAATATCAAGGCATTGAAATATTCAAATAAATATCAATAACTGCATAATGACAAGGATTGTATAATAATTAGTCTACAACAAACAAAGAATTCTTACAATCCATAGAAACAACAATTATCTTCACTTGAAGTAGTTCATAGCTTCGATTAGTTTCTACACATAATTCCTTCTATAACATGTCAGCCCTGAGTGCTTCTCAATATTCATTAACACTATATAAGTTCTCGAAAAAGTTATGGGGTCTATACAATGCTTGAAAATACAAAAAAAAATGTCCCCTTCAAAAGAGCCTCTATCCTATTTTATACAAAAAATAGTAACTCCTATGTGTCTTTTCTCCTTCTTCTTGAAGAGGCAATTACAAAACTGTTCATATTTTCTTTCCTAATGACAAGTGGAAGAAAGGACGAAATTTGAAGTGGTCGGGAAAAGGACGAGAGAGAGACAACCATTTTTTATTTTCCCTATGAACTTTTTCTTTGGAGATACACCATCCAAACTTCCAACTGATCATATAGTGACTCAATTCTCCTATATGTTATTTGTTCCGGTGTTGCGTCGTTCATGGTGATGTTTTCACCGAGGGAGCTCATGTCCTTTTCTAGTGTTTTCATAAAAGCATGTACCATAGTGTGAAGCTTCACTCGATGTAGAAGATGTTGGTTAATGAGATTAGTGGATACAAAGGTTGTTGTTTTGACTATATGTTTCCTTCGACTCATGCTTTCTTGGACTACATTCACCAATTCCTCTATGACCAAATTATTCCTTATCAATTCCTGGGAATCTTTGTGAGTCCTTGAACATATTTCCATTTCCTTGGTTACTTCTTTATCTATTCTTTGACTTATCTACTAGCAATGATCTACTGCATACAGATCTGACTTTCTTGTTGATTTTGAGGGTCTGTACAACTTAAGAGATGCATCTGGATTCTTCGTTATCCATGTATCGATGTCATTTATACCTTCACAGATAGTGTTGTATTGTGTCAACTTCCCTTGTATATGGTTGTTTTGTTCAACGAATATTGTAGTTGCATTTTAGAAGAGGTGTAGATTGGAATACATGTCAATGATGGCATCTTCCAAATCATTCTTGACTCTTTCCGCATTGGCCTTAAAGTTGAGGAGACTTCTTTCATCGATATTTACTTGTTAAATTCTTTCTTAAAATTCCTTGATCCTTGCCTCTTTCTCTTGATTATGTTGGAATAGACTTTGTATATTATCTATGGTTGCATCCATAAATGCAGAACCAGCCTTAGTTGTAGCCACAAGGTATTCCCTAACATCTCTTGTAACAAGGACTTGAGTAACCATTGATATGGGTGCTCCTTCTGTTAATGGCACTTTTTTAACTCTTTCTTATACAATTTTATCGGTTTTACTATCGTATGTGAAGCTTCTCATATCCAATACCTCTATTGGTCGAAAAGGCTTCCAAGGCCCGAGGCCTAAACTGCTACCTATTGTTTCTACTCATGTACCTGTAGCGGGCATTCTTGGGATATCCAAGTCCATCGGGTGTGTGTCACCTTCTCTGTTCTCTACATTCTTCCTCTGTCTTTCTTCTTCAGCGACTTTATACATTGCTTCTTTTTTCACCTTCTCTATTAATTCTGTCGCTACTCTTGGTACTCCTACTAGCTCTTTTTCTTTTTCCACAACAACTTTTTCCTCGGCTTCATTTTTTTCTTCAACTTCGGCCTTATATTTCGCTTCATTTTCTGCCCTGGCCTTTGCTTTGTCAGCCTCTAATTTGTGTTTATTTTTAGCGTCGTTCCTCCTTTTCAACACCTTCTCTTTGTCTCTTATTTTTTTTTTTGTTGGTGCTCCTTCCTCCTCTTTTGTGGAACATGAATGAGTTCAAATAGAGATGGGAGAAGATATCTCAACTTCATCTCTTTCTACATCTTTTCTAGCAGCATCTCTTGCAACTTATTTTTCTTCAATCCTTCTATTTGGATGGTCCTACCTGTTGAAAATGACTTCATCATAAGTTCTACCATTTTGATGCACCTCCTCCTCTTCCTAGAATTTAGTAGTGTATTCATACAAGAGCCTCATGCTATTGAAATGTTATTTGACAATATTCTTAGGGTCATGCCTCCAAAATATTTCCTCTCCAAAGTGGTACGAAAGTAAGATGTCCACTTTTATTTGATCATTCTTGGTGTTCTCAAAGAAATAGTTGCCAATGTATAGAGGTAGTGGAGGCCAAATTGATTTCTTTGATACGTATAGCATTCCTCTGACCCCGTGTATGATAGTTTGATATGACGCCTCCCGAAGCACAAGTTTGTCAGGAATGAACCAAGGGAGTAATTGGGGTGGTTTCATCGCACCATATGTTCTTATATAGGTACCGCTCTCCATCAAATACCAGTCCCTGATCGTTCTTATGATTGTTTCTCCATCAAATCACTTTCTTTGATCTATATAGCATTCCTCTGACCCCATGTATGATAGTTTGATATGCCACATCCTGAAGCACAAGTTTGTCAAGAACGAACCAAGGGAGTAAGTGGGGTGGTCTCATCGCACCATATATTCATATATAGGTATCGTGCTCCATAAAATACAAGTCCTCGATCCTTCTTATGAATGATATGGATTTGTCTGTCATACAAAGTGGGGAGGTGAAAAATATAAATTCATAAAATGGGGAAAGGAAGTGCTCGAATATTCTTTGATATTATGTTTGGTATTTGTGCTCCCAAAGTAATTTGCAGTAGATGTGGATGGAAGCGTCAGTGGGAAACCAACTCCACCCCATTTTTGGGTACCTATGGGCAGTACACATTATGGCTAGGATATAGCAAGACATATGGAAACTAGGAAAGTTCGTGGTTGTGCCTGTGTAACTAAATATATGGTAGCTTTGATATTTTCAGACAATATGTCTGCCCAGTTGAATGAGACCCCCACATTTGCACAAAAATAAATTAGGGGCATGTATGATAGGGGGAAATGAGTTGCATCTGGTTCCATGTATAACCTACACAGCATGGCCACCATATACTAGTAGGGATTCCTTAAATTGGTCATGGGGTACCAACTCTTGGGTCGATACTTGAACTACTTATCTGCTTTGTACCATGCGGGGAATAATTGGTGTAAGTTCCAACTCGTTGAGGAGTTGACCATCCAATATTTTGTTCTCGGCTTCAATATGATAACAATTAGATAAATCATCAGGCTCGAATAAATCTATACGTTATTTTCTTTCATTACAGACATATCGACTATTTATGTCTATATTCTTCAAAATCCACAAGATAGTGTCTACACAAGGGAAGATTGTTGGATGTGTTTCCACCCTGAAAATCCATGACTTCCTAATGTTCCTAAATTCCTAGAGCTCATTTGGCTCCTTCACTTCCATAGATAAGTTTGACTTCTTGAACATATAATATACTTCTCCCCATTTTAAGGTTTCTCCATCCTTCTCTAGAAGTCTCGACGTATCATCATATACAGTCCTGACAATTTCTGCCTCTATTGTTTGATGGGAGCTTCCAGATGTCTCATCCCTTGTCACCTGTATTTCCATCTTCTTTCGAGGTGACATGTTCGAACCTGCAAAAAGGATAAATTTAGAGTATGTTAAATGATTGAAAAATTATAAGAATTACTGAAATTATCGAGACATAGCGTCTACGTTCTATAGAAACTCCTCCAATATGATCAAAGGAGTTATTTCCATAGGTTCTGAAAATATGCAAAGGAAATAGATTTAACTCTTATGAGTACATCGAAGAAGTTAGTAGTCACTTCTCCAATGTGCTCGGAGAGTTACCTTGAAAGCCTTTGGTTTAGAGTTAGGGCTTTCTGCGAACAAAGGAGAGCGATCTGGGAGAAAATTAAGACTATCTTAGAGGAGTGTGAGGAAACCCTAGGACTTTATATATATAGTTATTTGTACCCGAGGAAATATTGGGGACTTGCAAGTGTTAAGTGCGAGGTTGAAAAGAAAGTTCATCGCGATGAAGGGGAAAGGGCCGACTAGTTATGCATCACGTAGCAAGAACAAGTTCTAAAGAAAAACTTAAGGTTGGAAAATGGGGTGTGGTCGAGAGCGAAAGACGAAGAGAAGGGAGAAGAGGATTATCGATCTAGGGAAAGGGAGTAATAAAAACTAATAAACAAAGACCTAACCCTAGCATGAAAAATGAAGAGAGGTGAGGTAATATTACATGGGTTATGCTTCCACGAGGTGGATATGGATAGGTGAGATCCTTGAATGGAGTTCAACTCAGCGCGTTTATCCTCAATTTTACTTTCTCAATTGCAAATGGTAGGATAAAAATAAACTTAGCCTTGTTCCATTCATATAGCCAAACCGTTGTTTTTCTATGTTGTCATTGATTTCAAAGGATAGATGTCAAAGGGTTGATGTCAAGTGGTGTCATAGTGATTTGTTTGTATCATTGATGTTATTGATTATTGGATTATGTTTCCATTGATGTCAAAGGGTTGTATTTAAGTGGTGTCATAGTTATGTGTTGTCATTGATGTCAAGGTTCATAACAAAGGAAGTTTTATCATTGATGTCATGTCATGGTTAATAGGAAGAACCAAATGGATGAACTCCAAAGTGGTCCCCTTATGGTGAAATCCCTCATGCGAAGATACTCTTGGATAAAGTTCTCAAAGTCATCCCCTTATGGTGAAATCCCTCATGAGAAGACTCTTTGAAAGTCCAAATGGTTAGGTGGTTGAGTAATCCTAGCATTGTGGTTAAGGAACCCAAGTTTGGTTGATGAATAATGTAATGAAGATCAGTGAATTTGTAGGTCAGACTATTCTAGATGGATAGTACATGTTGTGTCGTTTTCAGTGATATTTTGAAGAATAATTTTGAGCACATTGAATATCTGTTATCTTGTGAAAGGTTTATTACAGGTACTCATTAACACATCAGAAGTTACAAAAGTCTGAGTTAGCAAAGGAAGGTTGACGGCGAAAATTTTAGATCTTCAGAAAAGCCCTAGTTTCTAAAGCATACACGGGTTGCAGTGGAGGGCTTCACGTACATATGCAGGATGTCGTGGCTAAGGTATAATACATACGTGGGATGTAGAAGGACAGGGCGTGTATAGCTAAAAAGGTCATAAAAAATTGAGTATATGTTGGTGCCAGGTCCCAGAAGTCTGAAGCAAGTTCCCATGTCAGCATTCTACAGGTTCATATCATCTACATAAGATCTGGAATGGTTATATGTTTGTTTTGATGCTTAGATTTTATTATGTTGTGATGAATGCTTGAAGCATTGTTGGTATGGTTGTTGTGAGATATGGATATGGTGTATGTTGGTTGGTTGGTTGAGTGAGAATCATTTTAGGTATGGTACAGTTCTTATATGGTTGAGGGATATCTATGTTTTATGATGATCTATGCATGAGGTACATGCATAGGTTGTTGGAGATGTTTTCATATGATGATATGGCACAGATACAGGTTGGACACTGACATTTTGGATGCAGTGACAAATTACAGGTGGATGTGACAGAGTCAGCAAAGTTTCAGAGTTGCAGAATGTTGGATACCCAGTTTTCTGAGGGTGTACACAGGCTCACAGAAGGACATGGTGTGTGCATATGCAAGATGAAGGAGAATAGAGTACATACATACGTGTGTTGCATCATATACAGGTCGCAAACCTATAGAGAATATTAGACATATTGTTTTTTATCTACAAGTTGGGTCTTGTACTTGAGGATTGGATTCCTCACATCTCAGTTCGTGTTGAGATATGCAAGTTGGGTCTTGTATTGAGATTTGGTACTCTCTTGGATTTGGTTCTCTTTTCAGTTGGTGTTGATAAACCCCAGAGATTTTAGTCTCCTGTAACACCTAATACAAAAATATTTCACATATATTTGGTGTTCTTTGTGTTTATTATGGTGATGGTTTATAGTTCTCTATTATTGATGAATGTTGTTGATACATGCAAGTAGCTAAGTATGAATGAATAATACGTTTGAAGTGGTTTCTAACTAAATTTTTTAAAGAAGTGTAAAAATATCCCTACACTCATTCACCCCCCCTCTCAGTGTGGACGGTGTGTCCAACAATTGGTATCAGAGAAGGCTTTCATAATAAGCCTTAAAAGCTTGAATGAGATCCATGGACACACAAATGGATGAACATGCAGAAGAAGTTCCCTTCTTTGACGAGACAGATTACTCGGCATGGAGAATAAATATGAAAGGGTATTTGAAGTCAAAAGGAGTAGGTGTTTGGGATACAGTTGTTGTTGGATCAATTCCCTCGAAGAATCAGTCAAAATTTGTAGCTCAAAAGGAAGAAAAGAATAATAATGCAGTAGCATTCAATACCATCTTCAATGGAATTCCAAATTATGTCAAAGAAAGCATAGGAAAATGTACCTTCGCCAAGGACCTATGGTCGAAGCTAGAGAAGGCATATCAAGACTCAGTCATCAATGAAGGTAAAGACTCTCCAAATCATCCTGATTGCAATAATTCTAAATACAGTTATGTTGAATGTTCTCCTACAAATGAAGAAGAATATATAGAAGTAGTCTGTGTAGAATCAACTAACAGTTATCTTATAGATGAAGAAGAAGGTATGTTGAAGCTTTAGGATAAAGCCATAGAATTCTTAGAATAAGTAGAAGATAATCCATATGCTTTTGAGGATCTTGAAAGAATCACTAAGGAATCCCTAGAAAAGTACCAAAGGCATATCATGGCATTAAAACAAATGCTCAGGAAACAAGAAGAAAGTAAAACTAAGAAAATGACCCCATTAGAAGAAAAAGAAGAAGAAATCAAGAGACTAAACACTTAAATATTTAGTCAAGCGGAAGAAAATAACAAGGTAGATGATGAGCTTAAAAAAATCCTTGAAGAGATTAAAGAAACAAGATAAATCAAGGTCAATCTAAGGACCCAACTTGAAGAAACCAAAAGGATAGAAGAACTATTGAAGAATCAGGTAAATGAAAAGGAAGAATCATGCCATAAGCTAAAATTAGAAGTTGGTGATATCAAAAGGAAATCAGAGAATTCAAACACTCATATCAAGTTCATGAACAGCTCAACAATCTTGGATGAGATCAATAGTCAAATATCACCAAATGATAAATCTGGTCTTGGATACAACAAGGAAGCAACACACTTTGAAGCTAGCACTTCTCAGAAGCATGATGTAGGTCCTTCATTATCAAAGGGTGAAATACAAGATACAAAAATAAAGGAAACCTTCATAATAATAGAGCAAGGAAGACACCAAGAAGCCAAACCTACACCTCAAAGAAAATTCATAAGAGATATGCCCTCAAGGTTGACACAAAATCAAAGGTATGAAAATATTTTCAATTTTCACTGCTTCTCATGTAACGAATATGGTCACAAAGCTTTGGATTGAAGACATTATGCAAGGAAAGATGTTGGAAGATTCAATAACATCCTAATATGTTGGATATGTAATCTTGTGGGACACATTATTGCACATTGTCACACCATGAGATGTTACAGTTGCAGTGGGTTTAGCCACAAATCCCAAGATTGATGGAATTCAAGGAGACAGTCAATGAGTAATCATGCATACCATATGGCAAGAAGATCATGGAAGAAAGACAATGTTGAAGGATGGAAGCTCAGAGTACAAGTATTGAGAAACCAGGACACTCTCAGAAGTGGATGAAGAAGATTGAATAGTTAGACATTAATAAAGGCATAAAGAATGAGGTAAGATTAATATTTTCATAGGTATATGCAGGATCCTGTGGGAACAGTCGCGTACATACGTGAGGTGATGTATAGAAAGGTCATGTACATATGCGATTTGTCTGAAGAAAATTCATGTACATGAGGTAAAGCCTTGAAAAATGGTTGTACATATGAGTTGCAGCATGGTTTGATGGTACATCACAGTTTATGCAGGGTCTGTGATGATATGGTTCAGGTTTTCATGAATAAAGGTTTGTTTTTATGTGTGTTTTATGAATGTATGGTGATTATATATAGTTGAGTTTTGGAGTATATGATTGAATCCTATCTTGGATGCATGGTACAAACTCTAGTATGTGGATTGAGGCATTTCTGTAAAACTACAGTGTTGGTTATGTTAAATACTTATCAGCAATATTATGGCACCTTGTTTATGAGGTATATCATGGGTAATGTGATACTAGATAGAGGTACATCATTGATCTATTGAGGCATATTCTTGGTACATGTCTATAGGTATTATTGTTGCATTATACTTGTTGTAGTGAATGTTTTTTAGGTAGATCTGTTGTAGTACATGGTTGGTACATATGTGAGCTCTATTGATATATATTGAGGTATATTGTAAGAAGAATTTGTTTGGTAATCTTGGTATATGGTTAGTTCATACTTGAAGATACATATTGTTAGTGAATTTTTGGCACATGGGTTGATGATAGTGTGATGTATTGTTGGAGGACTACTTGTTGA
>SNQJ01S0026696.1:147976-180418 GCA_010110895.2 Picea sitchensis | reverse complement strand
CATGAAGTGTACTTCTCACACTACATGCATAAAACATCTAGCAGAGTCATCCTCGTGACCTCGGGTTGAAAATCGGGAGCTAAAAAGGTCTTCTTAGAGAGTTTTAGGGACTTTGAAACTCCCAGACTTCAGGAGTTCCAACAATATTTCACGACGTTCCTCCCGAACATTGAATTCCTAGATCGTCGAACAGTGGAGGAGATCAACGGTCCACAACACTCACCAAAATCCTACAGTTGGAAAGAGGCTTTGGGACTTCAGGATTCAAAGATATCTCTCGCTCTATCATGCGATATCCCTGGAGCGTCGAACTGGAGAAGTTACGAAGGACTCTGATCAATGGACCTATGTCTCCAACAATCAATGGTCATGAGTTATTCTGGAACTTTGGGATTCGAAAGTTCCAAAGGGTTGATACACTCACTCCTCCAAAGTCTCGGACTAGCGAAGTTGCAAAGGAGCCTGAGATTTCTCCACGTGGCCCCGGCCTCCAGTTCCTTTCATAGATCTATGACACTATGCTTCGAGCTTTAGGACTCCCGGAGTCCCAGATTTTTGAAGGGTTCTCCTTGCACGAGGTGACACAGAGGTAAGGACAGGTGGGCCTCGACTACTCCACCTGCCAATATGATTTGATGAACCTTTGATTGTAACTAGGTTCGATCTAACAGCTGAGAGAGAGAGATCCCCGATGGGTTCCCAGATCCACGGCCCTTGTCCATTTGCGACTCCATCCTTCGGTTGTTTTCGATGGTTGTAAATTCATATGTCTCGGAACTCCTAATTCACGGAGTTTCGAAGCCAAAGTAGCTTCCCTCCTTTTAGTTTTAACGAGGAGTTTCCATTCTTGGGTCATATGGAATCATATCGAGGTTTAGCGGGGGGACTACACTCATATTTTAGCTGAGATTTATTTAAGGTTGTGGGTATGAGCCCTCGGTCACATGGGTGAAAGGTCTGAAGGAAATGCCCTTCTTCCACAGAGTTTGAACTTGACATTCTTGCTAAGGTAGACTCAAATGGTCGACAGGACTTAAAGGTTTCAGCCAATCCTACCCTGACTCTCCTGTAGACTAACATTCCATAACTCTCTAGTGGCCAAACTAAGGTAAATGGAAGGCCATGTAAATATATAGCAGTACACAGAAGAAAAAGAGAATTTCTAATAACTCTTCAAACACTAAAAAAATTAACCATAGATACAGACATTCAATCATCACATCCAATATACTACACAAAGTATGAAAATACTTATCAAAAACTAGAAATCGTGATGTGACTGCTGAAAGGGGTGCATGTTTCCACCCACCCATAGGCACAACCACTCTCGACAGATTTATTGTTGGCCACCTCCAAATTGGACCATGATGCTCTGAGAGAGACTATGTCTTCTTTCTCAATAAAAATCGAGGACAAAGGTTACTCTCCTCCTCCCCAGGGTCTTGGAAACCGGTTTTCTCTCTATACGAGCAAGGAGGAATCTGTGAGTACTTTCATAGTCACTCGTCAGCCTCATTTATCAGCGTGCAGTGAAAACCCTGCCCATGGCTTCTTACAACCAAAACTAACTTTGCTTCTTAGTTTTCCTCTCAATTCCAGAGCTATATCGTGCTCTCTTCCCTTCTAGAGTTCGTTTTCTCCACTCTACTCTCTTCACATATCTCCTCTCCCCCTTCTCCTTTGCCCATGAATTGCCTCTTTCCTGCCTTTATTAGTAGGTTTGTGTGGCTTTGAATCCCCAACTCATGGTCATGTCTAGAAGTCTTATAGAGGAGTACTTTTCCCCATCTCCTCATTAACTCTTGAGGAGGACTCTTCCAGCTACCACTCTGACTGGTAATTCAAATATGGGTCAGAGGACTGTTCTGAGTCATTAAATCCAATAAGGTACTAGATTGTTGGGGGTTATCTCAACCATTTATGATTCCCCTCACCATCTCTCTCATAGAATCCATGGTCCATCTTGGAAACCCCCCCCCCCTTTCAGCAGTTATGCAACACTTATCCACTTTCTATTAAAAATCGGAAAATACATACATTGACTTTTTATACAAAGGTTCATCAAATCATACATTCACACATATCTAGTTTTCCATAGTTTCCTGGTGTGTTATAGTTATATTTACAGACTGGGGAAAATAGGGTGTTACAATCCCCTCCCCTTAAAGGAACATTGTCCTCAATGTTCTATGTGTCGATGTGATTTGTATGTACAGAATTAAACAAAAATGGATATCCATGTATCATGGCATCTTCCATTTCACATGTGGCCTCATCTGGGAAAAAGTGTTTCCACTGCACCTTGACCTATGCAATGGTTCTTTTCCTGAGTGGGGTCTCCTTTATATCAATTATGCATTGAGGCTCTGGCGGGAATTCTCCCTCTGGTTCCATTTGAATCACAAACCAGTCAATGATATGATTATAATCATGCACATATTTCTTTAATAACGAAACATGGAAAACATCATGTGCCTTCACTGTGGGAGGGAGTGATAGTCTATAGGCTAGAGGTCCCACTCTATCTAAAATTTCAAAGGGTCCACAATACTTAGGTGCCATCTTGGCACAATCTCCCATCCTCAAGGAACTTTTCCTGGGCCTAACTCAAAGATACACATGATCCCATGTTTTGAACTCTCTAGGAATCCTCTTTCTGTTTGCATAGATTTTATGTCTATCCTGAGTTATTTTCAGATTTTGCTTTATCTGAATTATTTGTTGTTCCATTTCTTTTATCATATCTGACCCAATTGTAATTCTATCTATTGGATTATTCCATCTGATTGGAATCTTTCATTGTCTTCCATAGAGGGATTCAAAAGGGCTCATTTTTAATGACTCTTGATTGCCATTGTTGTAGGAAAACTCTATCAGTGGTAGGTAGTCTTCCCACTTCTTAGGCTGATGCATTACATGCATCCTTAACATGTCCTCTAATACCTGGTTTACCCATTCTATCTTTCCATCAGTTTGAGGGTGATAGGTTTTACTAAATAGCATTTTTGTTTTGAAACCAGCAAATAGAGATTTCCAAAAGTTTGAAGTAAATTTTATATCTCTGTCCTTAGGCATGCCATGCAGTCTAAATATATTTTTCATGAAAACACTGGAAATATATATTACCTTGCAAGTTGACTTGATAGGGATGAAGTGAGCAAAATTGCTCAGTTTGTCCACAACTACCAGTATGGCGTCGTTCTCTTTGGTTGATTTTGGAAACCCTGTGATGAAATCCATGGAGATGGTTTCCCATTTCTCTACCTATACTTGTTGACATTCTAGACACTTAGCTAAGTAATCAACTATGTCCTTTTTCAGTCCGGGCCAATAAAATAGTCTCCTAGTGGTTGTGATCATTTTTTGATAACCAGGATGACCAATATATGGTCTTTTGTGTATTTCATCCATTAGGAACCTCTTCAAGTCATCACAATTTGGAATATACAATCTACCTTTGTAAGTTATAAGGCCATCATTCAACATTTGATATCCTTCATACTTCAGCCATGTGGGCTCTTTCTTTAGATATGATGTCACGGTCTTGAAAAATGCATATGTTTCTTGTGCACTTTTGACTCTCTCTTTCATGTTTGATTCACTGGCGATTAGAATTTCCAAGTGAACCACGTTCATACTTCTACTAAGGGCATCGGCCACCCTATTCTCCTTTCCTCTAATATGTTTGATTTCAAAATCAAACTCACTAAGGAGATCCATCCACCTAGCTTGTCTAACATTAAGTTTTGGTTGGTCAAACAAATATCTCAACCCATTATGGTCTGTCATAAGCACAAATATTCTACCTAAGAGATAATGCCTCCACATTTTTAAAGTGTGTACTATGGCAGCCAATTCCATATCATGGGTCGCATATTTGACTCCATGCTCATTCAATTTTTTGGATTCATAGCAAATCACATGTCCTTCTTGCATAAGGACTCCTCTGAGCCCTTCCTTTCAGGCATTTTTACACACAAGGAAGTCCTTGTTTGGGCATGCAATATTCAGCATAGGCGCATTGGCTAGAAGGTATTTCATCTCTTGAAATCTTTCTTCACATTTTGATGCCCAAATGAATTTAACTCCCTTTTTCTAAAGGGAAGTGATTGGGCAACCAATCCTGGAAAATCCTTTTATGAACCTCCGATAGTACCCTGCTAGGACCATAAAGGATCTGATATCAGATACATCTTTTGGGGTAGACCAGTCCATAATGGCTTTGATATTGTCAGGATCAACTGCCACCCCTTCTTCAGAAATAACATGGCCTAAGTAATGGACTTGTTTCTGGAAAAAGTCACGCTTACTAAACTTAGCATAGAGTTGATGTTCTCTTAGTACTTGAAGCACTAACTTGAGATGTTCTTCATGCTCTTCCTTATTCTTAGAATAGATTAGGATATCATCAACGAAAACCAATACAAATATGTCTAAGAATTTATTGGGTGCATTATTCATTAAGCACATAAAAGTGGTTGGTGCATTGGTTAGCCCGAATGGCACCACTACAAATTCGTAGTGACCATACCTTGTTCTAAAGGTTGTTTTGTGGATGTTTTCATCCTTAATCTGGACATGATGGTATCCAAACCTCAATGCAATCTTGGGGAAGATTGTAGCAACCCTTAATTGGTCGAACAAGTCATCGATCCTTGGAAACGGATACGTATTCTTGATGGTCACCTTATTGAGTTGTCCATAATCTATGCACAATATGAGTGTGTCATCCTTCTTTTTCACAAACAAGGTCGGTGCTCCCCATGGAGACACACTAGGCCAAATGTAGCATTTGTCCCACATCTCCTTTAGTTGTACTTTGAGATCAACTAGCTCTGGTGTACTCATTCTATAGGGTGTTCTAGACATTGGCACCGCTTCTGGTACAAGCTCTATTGAGAAGTCAATGTCCCTTCTTGGAGGTAGACTTGGCACCTCTTCTGGAAACACATCTTTATATTCTCTTAATATGGGATGGTCCTCTAGGCTGGGTTTGTTGTTCTCAACAGAGTTCATCACTTGTATTGCATACAAGGGACATCCTTTTCTACAATACTTCTTCACTTGGAGGGTTGATATTTGTCTCACTGAGACAAGATTTTGAATCCCTTGTAGGGTTATCCTTCTTCCTTCTCCATATTCACACTCCAAAGTTTTATTGCAACAATCCAACATGGTTTTATGGCAATCCAACCAGTCCATGCCAATCAGCAGGTCGTAAGACCCTAAAGGGAGCATGCTTAGGTTTTCTCAGGTGGGTAGTCCATTCATAATGAAATGGTATGCTAGTATGACTTTTGTTACTTTTATTTTGATTCTAGTGGTTAGTTGTACCAGCCATGATTTAACATGTTTAACTTGTTGCAATTTACATTTCTCAACAGTTTAAGGGGAAACATAACTCAAATTAGAACCAGGGTCAATTAAAATGGAAACGGGATGGTTGGAAATCATACCTTCCATCTCCACCACTGAAGCTTGGTGGTCAGCTTGTCTATTATCCAAGGTTGCATAAATTTGTGGCATTATCCTAGCCATATCATTGATTGTGTTAGCTTCTTGGACGTTGTATACCCTCCTATTGTTAGGTTTTCTATGTGGGTAGTCCCTCAGCAGATGTTCTTCTCCACAACCCCAACATTTCAAGCGTTCTCTCTTGGTTTTATCAGTCTTACTTGGGGCTGCTCCGAATGGTTTAATTCCACTCTGGGGTGGAAATTTTTGTTGATACACACTTCTAGTAGGGAGGCTCATCCTAGAGATTTTCCCATGGTTCTTAAATCTTTAGGATTTAAACCCCTTCTTCTTGAATCCCAAAATTTTTTTCTTCTTCCAGTCTTTATTGGGTTATGTCTTATTCTTGAATTTCTCATAGCAATACCTTTCCTTTTGAATAATATATTCTAAAGTCTTTGGCTCATCAAACTCAATTATGTCCTGGTAGGACTGAGGTAATCCACTAATAAATCATTGCATATTTACTTTTTCATTCTTTATATAGGGCACATACCTCATCAGCTCAAGAAATTTGTTGACATATTCATCTATGGTGAGTTGTCCCAGCTTCAGTACATAGAAATCCTTGGTCTTCCCGTCAAAATAATTTTTGGGCAGATACTTCTTCTTGAATTATTTCTCAAATTGTTTCCATGACAAGTCCTTCTCATGGATTCCTTTCACATTCATAAGTTCCTCCCACCAAATGGAAGCTTTCCCATTTAGGTTGAAAATGGTTATTCGAGCCTTTAAGTTTTCAGAGTAGTCATGGACTCTAAAGTACTTCTTCAAGCCAAGTAGCCAAACTTTTGCTTCTACCCCCTTATTAATTTCTCCATCGAATGTGGGTGGTTTGGCTTTCTTGAATTATTTAGGGTCGCGACACTTGGAATGTTTCCTCTTCTTTCTTCTCATATGGGAATGGGAACTAGTTTTTCCACTAGAAGATTCGTTGGAATTGTCAGTGTCCTCACCAGAGGAATCTCCTAGTGAGTGTCTCTTGGCTCCATGTTGGGCCTTCCTTGAGGTGCTCCTCCTAGTGTGGCCACTTTCAGGACCATGCTTTTGTATCTCAAGTGGCCTTGGAGTTTTCTTAGTATGATGTTTGTCCACATGACTGGCAGTTGGACCATGTTGTAGTTGTCTTTGTATATCTGATAGACTTTGCAGTAAGACTGTGTTAATTTCAGTATACTTTTCATGTTCTCTTATCCGCCTTTCATTGTCAGCCTTACAGCTCTCTAATTTGGCCATGAGGCTTCTTATTGCTTCGTCCAAATCTGGAGGGGTTTCCACCGCCCTCCTCACATCATATTCTTCCTCTCTATTGTGGGAGCTTTCCCCTAACTCATGGTGTGTCAACATCCCTTACGTTGTAGCTTTCTTGTTGCTCGCTGACTGTTTGAGTGTTGATAAAACATTCTTTGTTAGTTAATGATTTACTATTTTTATGAATATGAAACAACAGAAAGCTTCTTAAGAATGGGGTAATATAGGGTGTCACCCCTAAAATTTCTCTAATTAGGATTTTTAAGAAACTCGTTCATGAGCCCAAGAGGGCCAAGTGTTGCAACCATGCTCTGATACCAATTTGTAACACACATGATCCTTAAATTCTCTTTTAAGGGATGGGACATCAAATTTTTGCTTTCTCTTGGTTCATTTCTGGTCCCCTTAAGGTGAAAACCCTCATCTTTTGTTCATCCAAAGTGTACTTCTCACACAACGCACCTAAAATAGCTAGTGGAGTCCTCGTCATGACCTCGAGTTGAAAACCGAGAGCTAAAAAGGTATGCTTAGCGAGGTTTCGGGACTTCAAAACTCCCTAACTTAGGGAGTTCCAATGATATTGCACGATGTTCCTCTCGAACCACGCATTCGCGAATATCCTAACAGCATAGGGGATCAACAATCCACCTCACTCACTGAAATCCTACAGTTTGAAAGAGGCTTTAGGACTACAGGATTTAGAGATATCTCCCACTACGTCATGCGATATCCCTGGAGCGTCAAACTAGCGAAGTTATGGAGGACTCCAATCAATGGTCCTATGTCTCCAACAATCAACAATTATGACCTATTCTGGAACTCCGAGCTTCGAGAGTTCCAAAGGGTTGATACACTCATTCCTCTAGAGGTTCAGACTAGCAAAGTTTCAAAGGAGCCTGAGATTGCTCCGTGTGGCCCCAGCCTTCGGGTCCTTTCGCAGATCTATGACACTACGCTCTGAGCGTCCGGAGTCCCAAACTGTCGAAGGGTTCTCCTTACACAAGGTGACGCAGACGTAAGGACAGGTGGGCCTCGACTACTCCACTTGCCAATAAACATTCGAGCATGTGTCAAGGGGGAAATATGACATGTGTCACGGGTTAATGGGACTATAGGGTCTACGAAACATACGAATTCAGTGGACACGTGGCTCGTCATACATGGAACCACGTCACCCTGACTAGGGTCAGCACACCTCATCACCCCAAACTGATCACCTTCCAACTTCTTCGATCTTATGGTCACGGCATGTCCATGTAACCCATGGATCCATGGCCTCCATTACTTTGTAACTTTGGCGTTCGAGGAGTTTGTGGTGTGATTTCCTCCCTGCTCCCAAAGTGGTCAACTCCAGGTTGACCATGGTCGAGATCTAACGGTCAGGAGAGATCCCAAAGGATCCTCGGATCTATGGTTCACGTTTAATTGCAACTACAGCATTCAGTGAGTTTACCCGCTCCACACTCGTTGTCTTATGGAGTAGGACTTCGTTGAAGTGTCGAATACGATCAAGATCCAATGATCATAGGAGATCCCAAAGGGTCCTTGGACTTCCGGAGTCTTGGTTATATCACCAACCATTTTGTCCAGGCAGGAACGTACTAGAGGCTGACACGTAGCAATGGCAATGGGTGACACGTACCCTCCTCAAAGGGTGACTTGTGTCACGCTCTAATAGGTATAAGGGGTCTACAAAACTTCCATATCTTGGTGACACGTGGCACCTTAATTGTGACTCCACGTCACCCTGGATGACATCAGTGAGCCACAAAAACCAAAGACAAACAACCTTCTCATGTTCTTCAGATCTCACGGTCGATATCTGTCCACGTAGATCCATATATCCATGGCTCTCGTTGATTCGCAACTCTGGGCTTCGGGGCTGGTCAACTCACCACATCTCGAGTCCCCTAGTGGGCTAAGTCTTCGGACTATAAGATCTGGTGCCATGTGTCCTCTACCTGTCAACATTGGAGATTTACTTCATCGTTCATGACTTCGGGAATATTCACATTTTGAAGACTCTCGACCAAGTTCCTTTGGAGTGTCGAGTCTCCAGACTATAGGATCTGGTACCATGTAGACTCTCATCCAATGGCTCTGATCTAATGGATGACATTTGACAGGAGACAAGGGGAGGCCACGTGTCGCTCCATGACATGTCCTGGTCGGTTGGGAAGTTAAGATGGGTTCTCAACTGATTCTTTAGATCGATGGTCCACGTTGCTTCATAAATTCATCATTTGAGAGTTTGGTGTGTAATCTTCCAGCTTTCTCCCAGAGCTCTAATCTCTTAACCACGCCTGATCTATCACCGCGTGCACCTAGCATTCATGGCCAGGATTTACTCTAGGTTGCAGAGCTTCGAGTAAACTCGTGCATTCTTGTGTTTACACCTTGATACCCCTGAATAACCAAACTTTAGAATAGTCATTGATCAATGGATACACGTCCCGTTACTCTCAATGGTCCAGATTAGCTTCACAACTCTGGCATTTGGGAGTTTCGGCATTAGACCACCCTTATTTTCCTGAAGTGGAACTTCGTCGAAGTGCTTAGCACTACCCCCCCTCCTCACTAGGTTTGATCTAACGGCTAAGAGAGAGAGAGATCCTCGATGGGTTCCTAGATCCATGGCCCTCGTCCATTCGCGATTCCGGCCTTCGGCTGTTTTCAAGGGTTGTGAATTCATATGTCCCAGAACTTTGAATTCCTAGAGTTTTGAAGCCAGAGTATCTTCCCTCCTTTCAGGTTTAACGAGGAGTTTCCATCCCTGGGTCATATGTAATCATATCGAGGTTCGGGGGGGGATACACTCTGCTTTTAGCCGAGATTTATTTAAGGTTGTGGGTATGATCCCTCGGTCACACAGGTGAAAAGTATGAAGGAAACGCCCTTCTTCCACAGAGTTTGAACTTGACATTCTTGCTAAGGTAGATTCAAAAGGTCAGTAGGACTTAAACGTTTCAGCCAATCCTACCCTGACTCTCCTGCAGACTCACATTTCATAACTCTCTAGCGGCTAGACTGAGGTAAATAGAAGGCCATGTAAATATATAGCAGTTCACAGAAGAAAAAGAGCATTTCTAATAACTATTCAAACACTGTAAAACTTAACCATAAATACAGGCATTCAATCATCACATACAATATACTACACAGAGTATAAAAATACTTATCAGAAACTGGAAACTGTGATGCGACTGTTGAAAGGGGTGCATGTTTCCACCCAACCATAGGCACAACCACTCCCGACAGATTTACCGTTGGCCCCCGGAGCTGTACCATGGTTCTCTTAGAGAGACTTTGTCTTCTTGCTCAATAACAGTAGAGGACGGAGGTTACTCTTCTCCTCCCCCAGGGTCTTGGCAATAGGTTTTCTCTCTATACCAAGAAAGGAGGACTACATGAGTACTTTCACAGTCACTTTTCATCCTCATTTATCAGCTTGCAGCGAAAACCCTGCCCATGGCTTCTTACATATAGAACAAAATTTTCTTCTCATTTTTCCTCTCAATTGCAAAGCTATATCGCGCTCTCTTCCCTTCTAGATTTCGTTTTCTCCACTCTTCTCTCTTTGCAGATCTCCTCTCACCCCCTTCGCCTCTACCCATGAATTACCTCTTTCCTGCCTTTCTCAGTAGGGTTTTGTGGGTCTGAATCCCCAACTCGTGGTCAGGTATGGAAGTCTTACAGAGGGGTACTATGCCCCATCTCCTTGTTAACTCTTGAGGGGGACTCTTCCAGCTACCACTCTGAATGGTAATTCAAATCTAGTTTAGAGGATTGTTCTAAGTCATTAAATCCAGTAAGGTACTAGTTTGGTGGGGATCATCTCAACCATTTCCAGTTCCCCTCACCATCTCTCTCATAGAATCCATGGTCCACTTCATCTCAACCATTTCCAGTTCCCCTCACCATATCTCTCAAAGGATCCATGGTCCACTGCGAACCCTCAGCTAGCTATGCAACACTTATCCACCCTCTATTATTAAAAATCAGAAAATACATACATTGACTTTTTATATAAAGGTTCATAAAATCAGACATTCACACATATCTAGTCTGCCATAGTTTCCTGGCGAGTTATAGTTATATTTACATACTAGGGAAAATAGGGTGTTACATTGACTAATCTAGGTCAATGGATTAGGGTTTTGGATGTGGTGGGATCTTATATGTATATTGTATGGTAAACAATGAAGAATGATGATGAATAGAATATTAGAGGTTCGGCTCTGAACAACTTGTTAGTTTTCTTAGTTTGGGTTTCCAAGGTAAATATATATGTGTAATCCACATGTGTTCCATTGTATCTTTTTTGTTTTATTAAGAATATGTTTGTAGTAATTAATTGTACAAGGTTAAAATCTACATGTATCTCCAACATAAACATGCAAGGTGATGAATTTCCTTTTTCATTTCCTTTCAAATAGGATGCACCAATCTTTATATTGTCTGAAAATTTCCACCACAAAATATCTATCACAGAAAAATATTGGGAGCAGAAGGGGGTTTTCTTGACAACCATACAACCAAATGTAGTTGTGGTTTTCCTCTTGAATTCAAATTCCTTTTCCCTTGATAAATGCCTCGGGTTCCTAGGTTAATCTTTTGGGTTCCACTCTAGTTAATATGTGTATGAACTCTCTAAAAAATCTATCTTGAATCATATAAAACTGAAATGGTGCTTTGTGTCTCCACAACACCTGGTACCAAAAGTGAACCAGTATGTTATCAACATCAACATTTCATTTTAAAGGAAGGCCCTCAAAAACATTAGAATATGCAATTTCAAAGACCAAATATGTGGTCATGAAAAACCTTTGAGTATCCAAATAATTACTCAACTTAAAAGAAACTTCATTTAATATTTTTTTTTCCACGGAAAAATTTGTAACTTCATTAATTTGGTACAAAATTACATTCATAGATATATACTAACTATAAAAATATAGCCAAGTATATATTGTCTTAATGGAATCACTTCCATTACTGAAAGTTTCAAAAAAATTATAGTTTTGACATATCGCCAAAAAACCCTCTTTTCCCACTTACCACATATTGAATCAAAGTTGTCCCACAACCCATATACAAAAAGAAAAACATGATTCTTATGTAAAGTATTACAATTATGCATATACAGGTATCCCCATATTTTTGCTAACAGTTCCAAAAAAAAGGTGAATCCCTCCTACAAAACTCCATCCTGGAAAGGCCTGTGGTATTCAAAACTTCCATCTACAGATTGTTCGGATATATGTCAGTTGTCATATTCTAACTGTGAGGCTTATTTGGAAAGCGTATCAGCCAGTTTGTTTCGTTCCCTGTAGATATGAGAGAAAGATATAGATTCAAAAGCAGTGATAATCCTCATAACTTCCTCAAGGATTGGCACAAGACGAGAAATGTGACAAATTTGAACCTTGTTCACCCAATTGATGACTAATAAAGAATCTCCAAAAACCTGTAAAGTTTTGCATCCCTTTTCCACAGTAAATAAAAGTAAAAGTTTTAATGCCATAATATCAAAGAAATTGTTTGAACCAGTTCCTAACCCATCTTTGAGAAGGAAAAAATGATGAATGGATAAGTATAAACAACCCCCCCCACAAAGTAATTGATCACCCGAAGCCGCCCAATCAAAGTATGCCCACGATCATGCCTTGTTTATATGTTCCTCCTGTATCACCCAAGTATTACCAACACCCACCCTACCCAAAGACTTGAAGTGTGCAAAGATCCCAAGGCAATTAATAGCCATTGGAGAGGGCGACTGGACCTCATCCCAAAAATTTTAGGAATTTTGAGCCATCCAGAGCCCCCATGTAGCAATGAATGAAAAGGACTTATTTTCCTAAGGTGTCCTCGGCATAAGACAAACCTTCAAGGCCTCCTCAAAGGATACACCTTTCCAACCACCAAGGGAAATGAGCAATATGTTTGCTTCTGCCCACACTGAAATGGTAAAAGGACATCGCATAAAAATATGGTCAACAGTCTCCTCGTGTTCTTTACAAATAAAACACCAACTCAGACCATTGAATTGTCTCTTCTGCAAGTTATCCCACGTTAGAATTTTATTCTCCAGAATAGACAACACCAGAATTTTCCCCTTAGTTGGGCACCTTTGTTTCCAGAGTTTTCTCCACCACCACTTAACTTCTTGTTGCAAGTAATCAACACTCAATTGAACATACCTTGATTTTGGGGTGTATACCCCTCCCAGGTCCGCATCCCAAAGGAGTCCATCATCCTGATCCGTCAGATTTATATTCGCTCTTTGAAGAGCACGGGTATACATGTCCCAAAGTAATAAGTCTACCCCCTCCAATCCCAACATTCTCCCGTTTTTCCAGCCTTTTCTCCAAATATTTGTGGCGAAAGGGTCCTCGACCTGTGCTAGGTAGAAATACCCCCCTTGATCCAACTTGGAGCGTAAATATGCAGTGAGTATGTGCTCTCTATAACTACCCGCTAAGGGGTCCAGACCAATCCTAAGAAAGTTTCCAGACCCAACACTCTAGGCTAAACCATTCCCCACCACCTCAAAAACTTTAAGAACTTCCTTCCACATAACAGATATCCATGTCGCACTTAGTCCTGGATTCCTGATCCACTCCATTAAGGAGAGAGGAGCCACATATTTCTGGATGACTACTTTGGTCCATAAATTATTTGTGGTTATCAGTCTCCACACACATTTTTCTGCTAGTGTTTTAGAAAAAAAGAAAATATTCTTTAGACCCCAACCCCCGAGAGATTTTGGTTTTGCAATTCTCTGCCATCAAACCCAAGGCATCGCCTGTTTCTTCCTATTTCCCCTCCAAAGATAAGAGAAAGAAATTTTTCTAGATTTTTCCAAAATACCCTTTGGAATCCAAGAGAGGGACATCCAATATATTGGGACAGCCTCCAGTACTGACTTTATCATAACTAATCTCCCAGCCCTAGACAGCCATTTATAGCTCCAACCCTTTAATATTTTTTCCAATTTAGCTAAAAGCCACAACCAGTCAGCCTTCCAGTAATCATTGGGTTTTAAGTGAAAACCAAGATATTTCAGCCCCTCGTTTAACCCCTGAATCTGGAAAGGGAGCTAAGCCAAAAAATGTTGTATGACTTTTGCCTCGACCAAAGAAAAGAGTATACTAGATTTTTGTTCATTTATTAGCATACCAGTTGCTTTTTTAAAAAGAGTGAGCCCCTCAATTAAAATTCCAAATTCTCACTTTGTACCATCATAAAAAAATAGGATATTGTCAACAAAGAGTAAGTGTGTGATGTACAACCCATTGGATATTTTTATACCTATGAATCTCCCAGCATTCTTTGCCCCCGCCAGAAAATGGTTGAGCCCTTCCACCACTAGGAGAAAAATTAAGGGTGACAGAGGACAACCTTAACGCAATCCTCTTTCCACTTGAAAGAAAGAAGAGGTTGAACCATTGAGGAGTATGGATAAATATATCGATGTCATACACCCCATCACCCAATTGGTAAAATCCAAGCCAAAACCAAAATGTATCATAAGCATTCTTAAATACAACCAGTTTACCTGGTCATAAGCTTTGGATAGATCAATTTTTACCACAACTCCCCTGAGCTTCTTCATTTTTATATTGTGAAGACCTTCTTGAGCTACACCAATGGCTTCATGGATTTTCCTTCCTTCCAGAAACCCAAACTTCTCACTGGAAATGTGTTTGGACAAAATAGCCTTCAACCTTCTATTGATTACCTTTGAGATAATCTTATAAAGACAGTTACATAATTAAATAGGACGAAAATATTCAAAAGAGGAGGGATTATCTATCTTTGGAATGAGTGCAATGAATGTAGAGTTTATAGGATTATGAATGTAACCATTCACCGTTGATTCCTCGACCACCTTTAGAACATCGGGTCCAATTAAATCAAAAAAATCTAAATAAAATTCAATAGGCCACCCATCAGGCCCAAGACTTTTCCCTTTTTGAAAAGAGTGAAGAACTTTCAGTAATTCTTTTTCAGTTACGGTTGCCATTAAAGACCCATTTTCTTCCTCCTCTACAAAATGCGGGAATAAACGAGCCACCTGTACAATTTCTGCAATAGACGAACCCTCCTACACTTTAAATAACTCACTAGAGTGTTCATTACCCAACTTGCCCAAGCCTTCAAAAGAAGAAACCACCTCCCCAACCCTATTCCTTAGACCCCAGATAGTATTATCCATTTCCCTACCTTTGGCATGCGCTTGAAAAAATTTAGTATTCTCATCACCACAAGAGAGACAAATTGCACGACTCTTTAATCTCCACAAAGCTTATTTTTCCTCCAGTAAAACCCTACATCTTTTCTCCAAAACATAAAGAAAATATTTGTTAGCAAGACTAGTAAACCCCTGCCCTGCCCCTCCTTGGATCTCCGACAGTGTTGATTCGATGTCTCTCAAAGCATGATCATCCTTGAGCTTTTTCTCCCTAGCCCAGCTCATGGTCGCTTGTTTCAACCTTTTGAGGTTCCCCACAAAATGGACAGTCGCAGGCACCTGGTTCCCATTGGAAATTGAAGACCACAAACCCCTTACTAATTATTGATAAGAGGGATCTGAGATCCATCCCTCAAATAATTTAAAAGGGCTCGAAACCCTCATGCTTCTATCCCTTAGCTCTAGCATAATCGGAAAATGGTCATATTCCTCACCATAAGAAACCCACTGTCTAACCAATTCAAAAGAATCCAGAACCTCTTCTGAAAAGAAAAATATGTCCAGACGTTTAGCCACCCTGTCATCCCCAATCCTTTTATTACACCAAGTAGGGGTCAATTTTTGTGGTTCAACGTCCACCAACCCAATCTGGTCCAAAAAATTGAGAAAGAAATTGGTTAAAGTGTCTGGGGAATCATGTTGACCCCATACCTCTGAGGCCCCTAAGGAGAAGTTAATATATCCTCCAAGAATAAGGTCCTTACCCCTAAACCATGAGCATTCTGCTAAATCATTCAAGTATCATTGTCTATCTTGGTAAGGCCCATATACATTGATAAATGTCACATTTTTCCCCAGTGCGGAGGAGAAAACAGACAGACCAATTCCTTAATCAAAACACCAAACAATTTCCAAGTTACAAGTATTTTTATGCCACACAGCAGCCAGACCCCTCAAACATCCCCTGGCATCCATCGTTGCAAACATCCATCCCGGTAACAAGGAATCAAGAACCTTCACCACTAAATCACTAGCCCCTAACGTTTCTTGTAATAGAATAACATCTGGTGAATTCAGCTCCACTAACCTTCGTAAACATGATTTTTTAGACGGGTTCACCAACCCCAGATAGATGAAAGACAAGACTCTCATGAGGTAACTATCCCATGGGTTTGATTTTCTCTAAGCGCCCATTCAATTGAATATTGTCACCCCGATGCTAAATCAATCCTGGCCCGATCTTGTGCCAAGAGGACGTGTGATTTCCAACCCCTTCCTCTACCCGCAATAGTAGTCCGAGGAAAGGAGCCCAGACCTTGTCCATCTGTACCCAGGACATCGGCCACGAACCTTTCTTTCTTCTGTGGAGGAGTTTGTAGAAGTTGAAGGGGTGGAAAATTGAGAGAAGAGAGAGATAGTGGGTACCTCAGCTGAGGGAGAAGGGGAGGTAGTGCAAGAGGGAAGACTAGGATGAGGTTCCATGACACCTACCTCTTGCAAAGAAAACTGACCAGGAAAAGGCAAATCCTTAAGTAACGAAGAGCCCCCCACCCCCCATAAGCCCATAGAAGGCGTGACCAAAGAAGGAGAATAAACCAACACACTGGAAATCAAAGGGCATGAAAGAGAGACCAAACGTTCCATAGAGAAACCCTTCCTACCACTCAAAAAGAGAGTACCCACACTATCTTGAACCTCAACAACAGACCCCACATTCGTAAAAGAAGAAGGTGTAGACAGTGAGACACCCAATAAAGACTTACCCTAAAAATCCTGCTCCTGGGGAAGATTGGCCACCAAAGGGAGCAGAAGCTTTGGCCCAGCAGCAATAGTCAGAGTTGTACAGCATACTGAGTTTACTGGAAGAGACCCCTTTGAGTCCTTGCCCACAGAAGGTTTCCTCATCCCCCCCTTTTTCTCTCCAACGTCTAGCTGCTCCTCCAAAGACATCCTCGAGGGAGAAGTAGGTGACACTGAACCTTTGTTTTTATGAACTTTCCCTTTGAAAGGCAGAGAAAACTCAGTAATCCCATGACCGTATACATGACATTTGTGGCACCGAAAAGGAATCCCTTCATAATCCAGCATCTGAACAAAGGTTCCAGCCGTCGACTCTATAGTTAGCTCATGTAGTAGACCTGGGCGCAAATTTAGACTTACCAAAATCTGAGCCACTGTCATATGACCAGTTTCTTCGAAAGTCATATCCACATCTATGTAGCTCCCCAACATATTACGAATTGCAGGAAAACGAATAGGGTTCCAGAACTGCATTGGAAGACCCGGAAGCCTGACCCAAATCGATTCTTCATCAATCCTTTCCTTCTTTGCATCAAAAGTAGGAGTCCATATCTTAAGTATAATGGGTGTATCCACCATGCTCCATACCTTCAATAAAACCCATTTAAAATACTCTATGGAGGAGAAAATGAAAGTAGACCAACCACGTGTTAGTAAGCGAATGAGTGGCATTTTAGCAATATCCTTTAACCAGTTTTTGGTTATCCACTCCTTCAAAAAATCCATACCCAAATTCTTTCCCCTTACCCGACCAACCACCGCCATTTTTGAGAAATATACCACCCTTTCCATATCAATATCCGCCCCAAAAACAAGCCGCTCAAAACAAGTCCTATCGTGAGCACACCAGATGGGTTTTGTGGAAGAAGTGATACGTGCCTCCGCTCCTTTCTGCCCTTTAGATGATGCTCTGAACTTTGTGAGTCCCTTGAAGGATTTACCCCTCTTTTCTCAAGAACATTACCCCCAATACCTTCAACATCATCCCCGGTTGAGATGCCCCCAAAACCCTTGTCACCATCCAGAGAGTTGACTTCCAGTAAAGCAAACAGCGAGAAAGACAAGGGTGTATTGAAACCCTCTGAAACCGTTCCAAGCCCACACAAAATTCCCTCCTCCAAGATACCCAGAATCGGTACACCCTTCCCCGAGATAACCACCCCCACATCATTCCCCAAACCCCTTTCAATACCACCCTCCAGACCGGAGTATCGCGTGGATGCGACCTCCCATCCCACGGAAAACCCCAAACCTCCAGAAAAAGGCAGATCACCCACTGAAGTAAACTCTGAACCTATCACACCTAACAGAAAAGGCCTCAATCCCACCACCTCCTCTCTCAATGTCAGCCTCGGCGCACTGACATCCAACCTATGATTCCCAACCGCATGATCTCCCCATGCCCCACCAGTCTCCTTCCAAATGTCCAAGTCCCGGCGTTCCTCCAAACCCACAGAAAAAACGCTAACAGCCCATCAAAATCTGTGTTGATGGGGTCTCCCCCCTCCTCAGTCACTTCCATACCAAGCCACTAACCTATATTGTCATCCCTTATCATCCTGCAAGCTCCCTTACCAGAGCCCGATAACCACCATCCCTGTCAAGTTAGTCCTAACCCTAACCGGCCATTTTCGTAAGCTCCACATCACCCGTTGGTGAGTTATTCATTATATGTTTTAAATATCATCGCCTTCATTTGATATTACTTATGCCCAGTCGAAGATAACATATTTCTTAAAAGATAAGTAGAGTGCATATATCATTGACCTAGGTATGTGGGAAGTCGACTCTCGTCCAACCAATCGCGCGAAAAAAAAACCATGAAAAAGTCCCAATACGGCTCTTCCAACAAGGATATATCAATTTTCAAAAGGTCGTCGGGCATCTTGGCAGACGAAATTAGAAAATCCTTTAACACATTTGAAATGCCACCCTGAGAATCAAGGAATGCATCTACTTCAAGAAGCTTAAGACTCTTATTTACAAAAGGAAGGCAAATCATTCTCCTAAATACTTTTGGGGTCGGGCCAATCTGATCCTTTCCTTTTATAGCTACTTGGATTCTTCTCGTCTTGGAATCAAATCTTTGCACACACCAATACACCAGCTCCTTGAAGTCAAAGACTTCAAGTATGCAACTAGCGTTAACAAGCCATGTAGTCTAGAGTCTATTATTTTTCTTTTCTTCTGGAGTTTTGTTCTAAAACCATTGATAGGCATTCGACCAGTGAAAATTATTCTCTTGTCTTGTGAGAGAATTAATTGTATCACCACAAAAAGCTCTTTCTTCCTTCTATTTTCCATACTTTGTGTTTCTTCAATGCACTTTGTTATACGTGAAACTATAGTAATGAATTACGAAGCTCGAATCGTTAAAGGCATAAGTGCATGGAAGATATTTACTAAAATGTCATTTCCACACATATGAATTACTTTTGAAATATGAGTATCATAAATAGAAACCACTAAGTAGCTCTTTGAAAAACAAGGCATTTACTTCCCATTAGTCCAAAATCACTGCCCTTTCCTCGTAAATCAAAGAAACTTAATATTCCATAAGTAACTCTTGATCATCGTGCAAAGCATGTGGCTTAATGGAATTAGCATAACTATTGGGAGTGCAAAGGTGCAGGAGTGCGGAAGTTGGAAGTGGTATGAATTCTCTGCACAAAAGGGTTAAAAACTAGACTAAGTATGGGCCTTGTAGGAAGGGTCATGTGCAGAGTGTGAAGATAATGATTGTGTGGAGTGAAAAGGTAATGGTTGTGTGGAGTGCAGACGTGCGGGACTGAGGGAGGAAACTGGTGTGAATTCTCTGCACAAAGGGTTGAAAATGGACTAAGTGTTGGGTTATGCGGGGAATATTTGTGCAGGGTGTGAAGTGCGGAAGAAGTATTTGTGCAGAGTGTGGGGGAATTGTGATAGTAAAAGGCTCCGCACATATCAAAATATGGCTAAGTATAAGAAACTTATGGTTAAGAAAATTAAGGAGATAATGGATTTGGAAATAATTTATACAAGACATGGATTGGAAGATGAGACATAAAATGGATCAACAACACATTCAACAATGATGTTGTGTGTGTCATGAAGAACAATGTGTATATATAAATAAAACGAATATACAATAAATATGAGCTAAATGCATGTACTAAACATTAAAGAAGCATAAACATTTAATGTAATTATGAACTAATGCTAAACACGAGATCTAGCATTAATCCACCCGAAGAGATGTAATATAAATATGTCTCATTTCCTTAACTATAAAACCATGCATTTGATTAAAATGACCCCTCGTCTTGATATGAGGCCAAATAAGAGGTAAAAGTATTGGATTCGAGGAGAGGTGTATCTTTGATTGGAGGACTTAAAGTGTCATGTTATTTACTTAGGATACATGGCTAATAAATTCATCCATAAGCATGTAAAGGAAAAAAACTATGGAAAATCGATTTCTCATAGTCGATGTTGCCTTGAGGGAGGGACTAATAAGATAGGGAATTATTGAAATCACGATGGTCAACATTCAACTGAAGTTATCATAATCACATTCAACATTGTTGGTAGAAGCGGTTAAGCATTAATGGAACAAAAATCCAAAGGTGAATACTTACTAGAAAAGGGAATGTTATGTTAACTTTAATGGAAAGGAAATGCAAAGAGGTAATGTGCCAAAAAAAGAGCATCTCAACATTAATGGAATGCAAGGTCAATGATAGATTAATCAAGTTATGAAACAAAGATTATTCATCGTTAATATGGATGGTTGATATGTGGTGAGAATAATTATATGTTTATTTAAAATTGATAACAATAAATTTAGTAGTTGAAAGTCAATGTTATTATGTTAAATATTTAAAATTGATAACAGTTCAAAGCCAATAGTATTATGTTAAATATTTAGATTTAAATTTCAATAAATATATAACTTTGAAAATTAAAATTTAAAAGTATACACAATATTTATTAAAAATAAAATTCAATAAATATATTCCTTAAGAAATAATCACAATTTTTTATAAAAAAAATTTATGTAATAATGTAATCAAATTTGTTAATTAGATGTAATTCCAATGGAAAAATTATTACCTTTTTATCTATAATTTTTTTTATGTAATAATGTAATCAAATTTGTTAATTAGATGTAATTCCAATGGAAAAATTATTACCTTTTTATCTAAGTTTGAATTTCATTCTGTACCATATTTATTTTTCGTAAATTGATTATTAATAAATTATATATAATTTATTAAGAAGTAATTATTGTGACTTTGTTTGAACACTTTCTCCATAATATATTACCTCAAATAAAAAAAACAATCAAATAAAAAAACAAATAACCAAATAATGTAAATAAAAATTTGATTAAATGTAACTCTATCTACTAAAAACTAACACAACCAAATGAATATTTGCGTGATATGAACGCGCGGAGTTCATGGAAAGAACAAAAGTATTTAGGAAAAATAAAATTTGGAAAAAATGAAATGTTTATGATTAAAGTTTTTAAAAAATTAATAGAAAATCAATTAATCCTACAAAAGTACATCGTCATGATAATTATACACGCCATAATCACATGGAGATGGTGTGTCCAATAAGTTGTTAAAGAAATCTCAAATTCCTTGAGTGAATAGCATCATTTGATTGATTTTTTTTATCAAATTTGAGGGGAATCATTTTTTATATATAGCTTTTCTTTTCAGCATGTTGTGATATAAAATGGTTTATTATTTGATCGACTTTTAATTGGGTATTTAAATTCATATATGAATATGATAGTTTTAGTCGTTGCCAAAAGAGGGATTATAATAATCGTTTTAATGTCAATTCATATTATGTTATTATATGTTATTAACCTTTCTTAAATTTTTGGAAAACTTTGTATTAATTTGATTTTTTTTTTTTAAAACAAAATTAATTTCAAAATTATATAATTTTATGAATTGAATTTTTAATTGATTCAAGTAATTGTGTGATGTGATTTTATTTTGTGAATTTATTTTTTATATTTATTAGATTTATAAAATCATTTAAAAACACAAAGTTTTCAAAATAGATCGTTGGCTTGCAACAATTTTATTTGAAAGTTTTTTAGATATTTTAAAGTGATACTCACTTCACTCTTGTTTTGGAGGCTTTGAAATCATACCACTACAGATCATTGCAATTGATGCAAGGTTACTTGTCATCCTGGCATTGTTGAGTTGCCACCACCCTCTACTCGATAACCTGCATGTACCCTCCACTTGAATGGAAAAGTGTAAGCATCATCGGTGGAAAAAAAAGTAGTGCTAACGATTCGAGAGTTCAAGACAAACTCTAGAGACCACCCACATAATCATAATGATGCACATGCACCTCCCAACACTTCATATAATAAGAAGCTTGGGAAAAAGCAAGAAAAAGAAAACAATGTATTGCAAAAAAGAGAAAAATCGATTGAAGAGGTTACTTGATATTGCAAATGACCTTGGTTGTGAGGAAGGATGCTCATGTCTAAACATGCTTTGGATTACTATTGTTTCATCAAAAAATCTTTGTAAATCAGGCGTAACATTATTAATGTTGAATGACTAAATATATGGTAGGAAATTGTGGAGACTTGTCTTACCACTAGAGAACATAGTTTTAGAGGATATTTTGATGTTACCTTAGGGATTGCTTGAGAAGGCTCATCAAAGTCATGATCATATTTATCAATTGTAGAACTTGTTTGAAATGGTATAAGTTGTGGTAATCATGACAAATTCTCTAGTGGTGTTCTTCTGACCCTATTTCTTTGTGATTGATTCCAACAATACTTGTCCTAAATATGAGCTTCATATTAGCTGACAAGGTTATTATGAACGATATTTTGATCTATATGCTAATTATACTCTATGTAATTTGGAATGTCTAATATTATTTTCTATCACTAACAAAATTTCTTAAGCATGCGAAATTTTTGTTTCCTTTCACAGAAACATGAGCTTTATAGTAAACTTGTATTTGTGAAGCTAATGATTTTTTTTCAAATAACGCAAAATTTTAGTTGTTTATAGTTTTTTTTCCTTTCACATAGGCACAAACATTGTAGTTCAACATAAATTTGACCAAATAAATAGTGTTATTTTCTATAAAATACAAAATTTTGTGTGTATTTTTTAGTCTTGTGATATTGAAGAAATAGTGATAGGTTTCATTTGTTAAATGACACCAGAATTCACAATTTGCTATCTTTTCTTTAAGTGTTGAAGGAATCATGGCTAATTCCACTAAACCCTCATACAATACAAACATGCCAAAAAGTCATTTCTCACTTGGTTAATAAATGTTTAGAACTTCAAAAGTTAGAACTCTTCATAAACCAAAATATTCACAACATAATTTGAACATCTTACTAAATCAAATTTGCAGTCCATGTCGAAGTATTGTAGAATATTTGCATTTTTTTGATATAATAAAAGCTTAAGCTTACCAAAAGATCAATTATTGTAGTGGTCACAGTTTATACTATTGTAACACTTTCCTCGATTGGTTTTGGAGGAGGCAAAGGAGCATGTTGTGGAGGAACATGTGGTGGCCCTACATTATTGTAGGGCTATGTTTCTTTCTTGTGCACTGGAGCTAAAATTTTGGGAACATACTCATATTATATTTGAAAGATACTATTTGAATTTAAAAAGTAATTATTATAGCATTTTGAGGCAACCCAATTCAATTAATGAGTGTTTGGATTTTTTTTAGAAAAAGCAAGCATTTGTTCCTTCAAGATTCTACCTAATTATTGTTCTTTCTTTGTTAAAAAAACACTAATTTTCTAATTTAACTAAGATTTTAATAAAATCACTATTTTTTTTTATTAAAATCTAGTAATTGAGCATAGATAAATTAAATTGAGAAAAACAACAATATCACAAAGAAAAAAAGAAAAAAAACTATCATATTATAATAAATTCAATATAAATGTTTTAGTATTGCATTGTCTATAGTTGAATAATGGTGAATGCTTTAAAATCTAGAGAAATGTCTAGATAGATGTATGTAGGTGGCATCTACACAAGTAACTCAATGGAATAATATGTTCACAAGTCCATGTCGAAATATTGTAAAATATTTGCATTTTTTCGATATAATAAAAGCTTAAGCTTACCAAAAGATCAACTATTGTAGTGGTCACAGTTAATACTATTGTAATATTTTCCTCACTTGGTTTTGGAGGAGGCAAAGGAGCATGTGATGGAGGAACATGTGATGGCCCTACATTATTGTATGGTTATGTTTTTTTCTTGTACACTAAAGCTAAAACTTTGGGAACATATTCATATTATAACTTTTGAAACATACTCATATTATATTTAAAAGATATTATTTGAATTTAAAAAGTAATTATTATAGCATTTTGGGGCAACCCAATTCAAGTTCAACTAGTGTTTGGATTTTTTTTTAAGAAAAAACAAGCATTTGTTCCTTTAAGATTCTACCTAATTAATATTTTTTCTTTACTAAAAACACTAATTTTCTAACTTAACTAAGATTTTAATGAAATTACTATTTATTTTTATTAAAATCTAGTAGTTGAGCATAAATAAATTAAAAAACAAATTAAATTAAGAAAAACAACAATATCATACAGAAAGAAAGCTCTCACATTATAATAAAGCTCTCACATTATAATAGATTCAATATAAATGTTTTAGTGTTGCATTGTGTATAGTTGAATAATTGTGATTGCTTTAAAATCTAGAGAAATGCCTAGATCGATGTATGTAGGTGGCATCTACACAAGCAACTCAATGGAATAATATCAAGCAGTTGTTTGAGGAATGGCTCCTAGTCTGAAGATCGTCCTTGGCTCCCTCTCCATGACTCCTTGGCTCTCTCTCCTCTCCACTTAGCTCTCCCTGAACATCCACAGACTTGCCGGATGGGATGGGAGTCACTTGACGAGTTTTTCCTTTGTTCTGACTGCTCCAGAAGTCTTTAACTGTTTATCCTCTACAGTCTCCTACAGTTGTCTATAGAAGCTTATTTTATGGAGCCTAAGGGCTCGGATCCCACTGACGGGGATATTGGGGACCTATGGGACCAACCGGATCTCCTTGCCTCGATTGATGAACTATGCAGCAGCCATTACCGCGCCTCTAACCGGATTGTCGCACCTTAGAACATGAAATCCGAACCCACACAAATACTTCCCACTACACACCTCATCTGTCAGTCTTTAACTCCTGCCACTATAGGGACATCAACACAGTCTACCTTGGAAGGAGATCGATCGTATCCTAGTCAACAGGAGAGGAAGATAGAAGTGAACTATCAGCAAGGAAGCAGACAACTTGATGATACCCCTTTCCCTCATAAAAAAATGCACCTACAAGAGGTCGCATAAGGTTTGGAAACCAAAACAAAGACATCCTAAACTTATTCTTGGAATGGACGTCGGACTATCAGATGCCTGCAACCTGGCCCTGTGTGCCTTAGTTGGGAGGCTTGCATACAAAGAAAAATGTAAGCAGAACATTGAAGACTGGATCTCAACTCATTGGAAACCTCTTCTAGGCTACCTACCCAAGATTCACCTACTACAACATGGTTGGTTTGGTTTTATCTTCAAGAAACCAGAGGAAACTATTCATATCCTGGGGAACTTCTGGGCATTTGAGGGGGGAAGCCTCATGCTCAAACGTTGGAGGCTTGGCTTTAACCCATCTACAGAGTTCTTCAGCCACAGACATATCTGGGTCCTTCTCCCAGGTCTCCCACTTCAACTTTGGAACCAACAAGCGCTTGAACTTATTAGAGCCTCTTTAGGACGTTTTCTAAGGGTGGATACAAACTCTCTTGCAGCACCAGACAGAAGAATGGTCAGGATATATGTGGAACTTGACATCCAGGATGGACTACCTGAGATATTGGAGATAGAATGGAGAGGTCAACTTATTGCTCAACGTCTTGACTACTTGGGAATCCCATTTCGATGCTCCCTCTGTCGCAGAACTGGTCATCTGAGAAGGGACTGCTCAAAGTTTCCTGCTCCTGTGACTGAATCAGATCCAGCGGAGGAGACAAATTTCGATAGTTACATCACACCTCCAGACCATCTAGAGGAGGAGGCTCCATATCTACGGAGGGATTTCAATCCTCCTGAAGACTCGCTAGTGGGTAAGATCAAGCTACACTACCCTTCACTTTTCAATACCTTCTCTGCCTAGGACAAACTCTTTATTAATGAGCAGATCGATAAAATCTTGCATCCTGAACCTTCGGAACCTCCTCCTATAAAGCCTGTCTCTCCACCACATTCTCCTCCTCCCCTGCCGGGCCAACTACACTCTATCGATTCCTCTATTGCTAGAAAATTGTCTGCTCCCGAACCCATAGCCCTCGGCAGCAACTCTTATCCCTTACAAACTCCCATGCCATTGACTTCTCCTGAACCTACTTCTTGGGATTCGGACAACCAAGCTACAGCAGTCTTAGACGAAACACAAGACTCTTTTATTCTACCCGGCTACACAGAGCCGGCCTTATCTGAACTCCAACTAGAAATCTTGCTCTCGAATGTTACCCCAGCTCCCAATCTTCCTTTCGGCTCGCTACCTATTTCTACTTACCAAGGAAAAACTCTTATACAGCCCACCATACACCAGTCTGATCATCCATCATCTTCAAGAGTTAAACCTTCATCTGAACCAGATCCCACTTGGTCAAGGGGATTAGGGCTTGAACTTTCGCCACTAAAAACCCGCAGTGCGCGTAAAAAGGCTATCATTGGACCTCTGACTTTGGGTACACCATCTACTGATACAAATCAAGGGGGGCTTAGAGGATTAAAATCCCTATCCCGAGGCAAGTCATGGTCCTTCTCTCCCTCAACATCAGAGGGGTTGGAGGACCCCTGAAACTTGCCTCCATGCGAAGACTCCTCGAGAAGACCCATATGTCTATCATCTTCCTTCAAGAAACTCTAGTGGATGCATCTGCTGCTCGGGATTTTGTGTACCAGCTCCGACCAAACTAGATGGCTTGCGCGGCAAGCTCTGTAGGTAACTCGGGAGGCCTACTGGCCTCGTGGGATCTTACCCTTTTTTATCTTTCACCGATGCTTAGTCCTGGGGGGATTTTACTTACTGGAACCTTCTTTGAAATGAGAAGTAAACTAAATCTGCTCAACATATATGGTCCATGTGCTAACCGAAAATCTTTCTGGGAACGACTTGATGGACTAGGTCTCCTGGTGGCTAAGAGTCTCATCCTTGCTGGAGACCTTAATCTAACTACCAGTCCCAAGGAAATTTGGGGAGAAAAGGCATTGATTGACCCACTCTTGAACTATTACAGACACCTATTTTACAAAAATTCCTTGGTGGATTTGAAGCCAGCAGAGCTACTGCCCACTTGGAGAAATGGGAGAACAGGACCAGCAGGCATAGCCAAAAGACTTTACCGGTTTTTGGTTGTGGAAGACTTACTCTCACCATCTTGCAGATTCCAAGCTTGGGTAAATCTACCATATCTATCTGATCATGCACCAATATGCCTACAGATAGGTGAAGGTGGTTTCGGAGCTAGACAACCTTTCAAGTTTAAACCGCAATGGCTGAGGGAGGATTCATTTGACCATCTGGTTAGATCGTTGTGGGTTGATACCACCCTTACTGTACCTGGAGACACCCAAGGCAATCTGGTAAGAAAACTCTCCAAATTAAAAGCTATTACCATTATATGGTTAAAAGGAAAAAAGAAAAAGGAAAAGGAAAATTTATGTAGAATAGAACAGGAATTGGAAGACCTTCTCAGATTAAAGGCCCTGGACGCATGTTATGTTGATCTAGACCATAAAGTGCACTGTTTAGAAGAAGCCCGTAATAAATACCTTCGTGAGGATGAGGAAAGATGGCGCTTGAAAAGTAGAATGTTATGGCTGGCAGGCGGGGATAAAAATACATGTTTCTTCCACAGAGTGGCCAGCTCTCGCCGTTCTAAAAAGTATATGTGGGATATAGAGGAGGAGGACGGTAAGATTCACCAAACAACAGAAGATATCAAAACAATGGCTTTCACTCATTACAAAGCTTTTTACCAGGAAGCTTCTGCACCTAGCCTCACAACTCATATTGAAACAGCAAGTTTCTTCCCAAAGATGGTATCAGACGAGGAGGCAAGAGATTTAGAAACCCCTTGTACTAAGGAGGAAATTTTAGAGGTTATCAAAGGATTCAAAAAAGAAAAAAGCTCGGGACCCGATGGTTGGTCTGTAGAATTATATCTCCATTTTTTCGATCTTATGGGTCAAGATCTTTTGGACGTCGTGGAGGATACGCGATCCAGAATGGTTGTAAAAAACCATCTAAACAATACCTTTGTTGTTCTGATTCCAAAATCAAACCTCCCCCGGCAGTTTGCAGACTTTCGACCTATCTCACTTTATAATCTGTGCTACAAAATTATTTCTAAGATCATTGCCAGAAGAATCCGTCCTATCCTCTCTCGGGCACTATCAGATGAACAACTTGGCTTCCTTAAAGGGAGACAAATCCTCGATGTTATTGGCGTCGCACAAGAGTGCATTCATAGTATTAAGACAAAAAACCTTAAACCCATCCTCCTAAAGTTGGACCTTAAAAAGGCCTTTGATTGCATCAACTGGAATTTTCTGCATCTTATTCTTTTACAGTGTGGTTTTGGGATAATCACTACCAACTGGATAATGGGTTGTATTTCCTCGGCCACCCTTGCAATTCTGATCAATGGGGAAGCTACTAAATCTTTCCACTATGAGAGAGGGCTCTGACAGGGATGCCCCCTTTCGCCTCTTCTTTTCATCTTGGTCCTGGAAAGTCTCAGTATTTTACTCAAAAAAAGCCAAGCAGAAGGACATCTGAAAGGGATTAAAGTTTCGAGGCCGCTACATATTTTGCATCTACTCTTTGTAGACGACGTGATTATCATGACCAATGCCAATCTTTCTGAATGGACAATAATTCACTCTCTCATTAACATTTTTTTCTCTGTTTCAGGACTAGAGATCAATATCCATAAGTCAACTTTCCTGGTCTCGGAAGCACAGGAAGAAATGCTAACAGATTTAAAAGTATTGTTTGGTATTGACTCTCGAGATTTAGCAGAGGGTTTTACTTACCTGGGCTACAATATAAAACCTGCCAACTATACTAAAAAGGACTGGATTTGTCTTATCGAAAAATTTGAATGTAGAATCCATCATTGGTTCAACAGACTGCTCTCGCTGGGAGGTAGATTTGTTCTTATAAAGGTTGTCTTGGAAAGCCTCCCTGTGTATTCGATGGCGTTAGCTCACATCCCTTCATCTGTACTGAAGATCCTTCGACAATTAGTCTTCACCATCCTATGGACAGGAAGCAAAAAAAAAAAAGGATACCACCTATGCAGATGGAAGGTAATCTCAAAACCCAAATCGATGGGAGGTTGGGGACTTAGAAACTTGTTATTCTTTTACAGGGCGATCTCGGCAAATACACTTTGGAGAATTTTAATGTGACCAGGCCTTTGGAGCAAGGTTATTAAAGACATGTATTTCCCACACCTTCCTGTACATGTCTGGATCAGATCGGCCTTGAAACGACTGACAAGAGGTTCACAAACCTGGAAACACCTCCTTAAATCGTTACCGATCATTCTTCAATGGATTGCTTGGAAACAGGGCAATGGATACATGATTGAACTCGGCAGAGACACCATATTGGGCTTGGGCAGTAAATCCCTGCTCTCTCCTCCACTTCTGGCGCATTTACACAGCAAGGGTATTTATTTCCTGCACCAACTCAGTACTACGCCCAGCAGTGGACAGTTAGGCGAAAACTGGTTTAATGGTACTGATCTACAGCTTGAACCCGGATTGACAACTGAATGGAATGGTTTTACTCAGCATTTAACAGGAGCAGGTATTCGCCTTCTGAAGAGGTTGGACGCCCTTATTTGGATGGGAGGGGATAGCACCAGCTTTCTTACAGCAAAAAATGTGTATCATGCGTTGGCCACTAAATTTTGGACACAAAACAATGAAAGTTGGCGCAATAAGATCTAGAAGGGGGACTGTCCCTTGAAGCTTAAACTTTTCTTTTGGCTTCTGATAGAAAATAATCTCCTTGTTTGGGAGAATCTTCAGATTCGTGGCTGGGAGGGCCCAAACCGATGCATCATGTGCAAACAGTACAGCGAATCGATTAATCATATATTTTTACAGTGTAATTTTATCCGCATGGCTTAGCATCATATCTCCTTGGCATTAAATCTAGCTACGCCCTGGACTAGTTCCAATGTGCTTCTTTGCTTTCTCTATTGGCTTAGCGCTAACAAAAACCTTTCTTTGCTTCCAGTCCATCTTTGTTGGCATGTCTGGATTGCTAGAAATGCAGCTCTCTTTGAAGAGAGATCTCCATCGATTCAAAGAGTGGTTAACAACATTCTTGTTGAGGTGGCCACATCTGGAAACCAAACCAAAGTCCCACCCTCCCACCGACATAAGATAACTATTCCACTTGACAGAGCAGTAGCCTGGTTCGACGACGCGGCACAACAAGGGGCCTCTCTTGTGGGGCGGGAGGAAAAATCCTATTAAACTCTCACACTTGCATCCGTTGGACCCTAAATTGCGGACAAGGCACTAATACGAAGGCGGAGCTATTGGGAGTATGGGCTTCTCTTATTCTAGCACGTCGACTGCACATTGACGAGCTATTACTTCTTGGAGATTCCAAAATTATTATCGACTGGCTTAATGGCCAGGTTGATTTCCATGTGGCAACTCTGGAGTGCTGGAAAGAAAGAACACAAGAGGCTACAAAACCCATAAAGAATCTCTCTTTCTCTCACATCTATAGGGAGAATAATAGCGAGGCGGACACTCTATCAAAAAAAGCATTGTCTATGCCTCTCGGCCAAATTCGATTTACAAAGTGGGAGGATGGAAATGAAGGACCAGCTATCTTGATCAATCTTTGAAAATTGTCTTATTTCCTGGGTTTTTTTCTGCTTATTAATAGTCTGGATGCTTATCATAGTAGAGAAATGGGATAGGTAGTTTCTTTAGAATGGACAGGATTTATCCATCTCAAGACACAGTGGAAAAGAATAGTAATATTTTCATGTATTTGTTTATCGCGAATACTGAATATATATTTTTATATCTTTTTGAATATAAAGAACATTTTTTCCCATAATAATAAAAAAAAAATAATAATAATAATAATAATATGTTCACCACAACCCGTTGACCCAAATTACGTCCCTAATAAATTCTCTCTCTAAAGGTTAACATTTCCTGAAAATATAGCAAAATAACTTTATTGTTTTTTAATTTCAATATAATATCAAATGACACGCTGCTATTTCATTAGAAAAGTGACAAAATAGTTTGCTCATTAACTTGCTATTTCATTAGAAAAGTGACAAAATAGTTTGCTCATTAACTTCAGTTTAACTATATGTTAAGCCTATGCCTCCATTTCAATGTTGAATTAATATGTTGAGCCTATGTCTCCGTTTCAATTTAATAATATACTTGGATGTGACTATAATGTCTCCATTTCAGGCTTGAATTAATAATTAACTGGTGACTCTGATTAGAGTTTTTACAAGGTATTAACGTGTTTCAAGATTGAATTAATCATTAACCGGTGACTCTTATTAGAGTTTTTACAAGGTATTAACTTGATAAGAGTTTTTACAAGGTCAATGTGACACAAGTTTTCATTAAGTTGTGGAATTTTGATATATTTATATGAAATGTGGAACTTTAATGTACTTATATGTTTAATGTTTCAAACCATACATAAAACCAAGGTAATATTTATATGCATATATGTATGTTGTTTATTGTTGTGTTAGGTAATAGTCGGTTGTTATATAATTATTTTATATTTTGATCATATTGAAATGTGCAACTTTAATGTATTTATATGTTAAATGTTTCAAACTATACATAAAACTAAGGTAATATCTATATGCATATATGTATGTTGTTTATTGTTCTGTTAGGTAATAGTTGATAATATTGTTATATAATTATTTTATATTTTTATTGAATTAAGGAGGATTTGCTGCTATGAAAGTATTTCCTTTGTTTTACATAGAGATGGTGTGTTTTCTTAGTTATAAGAGGAGTTCCACTACTTTAGTGAATAGTATGACTAATTTATTTTGGGGGGAATGTTTAGGATGTATTTGAATAAAGTTAAACATTCTATGTTTTTAACTTTTTCTTATTTGCAATCATCAGAATTCAAGTAGGAAAAACTTTGTTAAAATTGTAATTTTGAATTGATGAAATTTGTGTTTTCAATGCATAAATGGATTCGAAATTTTCAAATACTCCTACTTTAACTTTATTTTGTAATGTTAACATTCAATATCTACAATTCCATAAACCCAAAATTATTCTTGTCAGTTTTGAGGATAAAACCATCAATTTCGCTTCCCATTATTTTGAGCCACTAAAAAATTGTTAATTCATAGCACTTTTAGAATTAACGAGTGTATCTATGTAGTCAAAATGACCTATTACTTTATTGACCACTAATAGGACATTTAAATCACGCACTAATAATATTATATGTTTTACATGTTCATAAGAGGAGTCTCATTGATAGAGTGAATGAATAGAATAACCAAATTAAATATTTATTGGAGGAGGGAATGGGGAATAATTATTATAG